>JBCNJP010000348.1:15542-40185 GCA_039602395.1 Deinandra increscens subsp. villosa
CATTATCAAAATGAATTTTATAGGTTCATGATTTGGTTATTTAAGTTCATGGTTGATGTTAACAAGACTTTCGACCCGCGCTTTGCGGCGGGTCGAGACAGTAATTTTAACGATCAAACGACAGCAATAGAGGAAAGATACATATGTGTATATGAAAATGTAAATGGAGGAGTTGATGGTGTGTCATAAGGATTACTAAAGCAGCTTTGCTTCATATTTACATAATATTTGTTGATCAACATCCATCCATATAGAATTACAAAAGAGGGATAAAAGTCTGTTTAGTGGTGATCAACACTAAGACATAAAGATATACAAAAGGAAGAGCATTGTTTTGTTTCATACATAATAACATGTAGATGCCAAAAGACGTGGGACTGTTTTTTCAAAGCTGCCTCACAGTTGCTCCTGACAAATATTAATACAATTTATTTCGTTAACTTATAACTCTGACATGAAAACTGGGAGTGTAAACGAAAACTGACCTTCCCGGATGCCTTTTTTTGTCTCAGACCAATGCAAGAATTCATTATATAACAGCTTCTCTCCACTACTTTGTCATTTGTTATACAACATCACTTTATCAATAAAAAAAATAATGTAAAGAACCCATCAAAGTATTAAAAGGTAGCTTAAACCTAATTTAGATAAGCATACAGAAACTGCAGTGGCTATAAAAAAAATTACCGAATCGTCATCTCTGGTCATAGATTTCAAACATCAACATCCCAAGAAGCTATGTAAGCCAATTTGCTCAATTCCTGACACTCATTTCCATCTTTGAATCCCAGTTGCCTTGCTGCAAAATTCACAATATGTTTTTGCGGCGTCGATAAGCGGTGGCGGCCCAGATTAATCCGACGGTCGTTGTGGCAACCGTGTACGCGACCACCAGCCGTCCATACCCATCTGCACAAAACTCAAATAATGACGTGGGTTATTAATCAGAGAGAGAAAAAGTACTTGTGATTTAACATTCATGTTAAAACAAAAAATCCAATGATGTTTATGACAAAAAAAAAGCCGAGAACATATAAGCAGAACATATCACAAAGACAGACACAACACACATCATATTAGCCTTTCAACTTTCTATTTGTTGACCAATATATCTTTAATAACTTTACACCTCAAGTTCAATTCTTTTTAAACTATAATCAACAGCATGGAATGAACATAAAGAGCATATTCAAAGAGACTAAAATAAATTTAATTAAATTTCCAAAGAAATCCATAAGGGGCAAATGTAAAGCAGAAGTAATAATGCATAGGTTTTGTGCAGAAAACTGTAGACATGTGCGTGTATGGTAATTTAAACTAATAGAAACAAAATCTACAAATCAGACCTATAAATGGTAAAAACTATAAACACAACACTCATGCGTTATGAGACCTAAGCATTACAAAGGAAAACAGAATCTAATTCACAACAAAATGAAGCAAGGCATTTCATCAATGAAATTTTCAATATACAACTGGTCCATAATTAGTAGATAAGTTTAAAATTGCTAATAGAAAATAAGCAGTACCTTTAAATTAGAAGCAACGGAAACTGAATACAACACCTGCACGACAAAAAAAAAATATGATGGTAAACAATAAATAAAAACCAAGATCATAAAAAACTCATGGTCCTGCTGGCTGATATATTTGATTTGATTATCACACATCACACATACCTACCTCACAACTTATTATAATTTATACCTCCTTCCCTAAACGATCTAAGATTATGAATATTAGCTACAGAAACATCATCTTTCACATGTATAGAATTTGTTCTGTTTCATGAGACTTACTTATTAGTATGTTTTTGCATTCTGTTTGTTATTGAAAAGTGGTATAGCCTTTTGTACCTTGTACTCATCTAGTTCTTTCGACTTCAAGTGTGCGAGTGTCATTCCTATCTCAACAAAGTTACCAAGCAGACTCGAACACCCCTACACCAACCAAATAACTTAAACAACAAACACTTTAGTAAAGTTACCATAAACACTTTAAAACATGTTTACACATTGACATAGAAACCTTATGTAAAGTGCATATCCATTTTTATCTGTTGTTGTTGTGTCTTCATAATCTTTGGGGAATCTTTTTGAGCAGGTACCAGTGGAAGTACATGGAGCATTTGGATCTATGGTTGATTTCAATTCCACATCTACGCAACTTTAATATTTTCTTTAAAAACTTTTGGACCCAATACGGTTTTTACAATGTATTCAAAATCTTTTAGTCAATTTGTATACTTCATGCTAAAATAAGTATAAAGAATATATGATTTATACACAAAAGGAATCAAAAGAGAGTGTATATTCTGTATTTGGAAAAATGTATTTGAAATTATGTATTTAGAAAAGGGGAAAAAGTGGACACAAAGTATTTATCTACATAAAAGCATATAGGTTTTAAAAAATCAGCCATAAATACCACCACAATCGATGTGTGAAAACAGTCAAAAATGCCATCTCTAAGACATGAATTCAGAAAAGGCTCAGATGACAACCGATCATCACAGCCATCAAGGCTCAGACCACATTTAAGGCGCTGATCGGTGCAACGGTTGCGATAGATATAACATCTATCACCTTCACGTTGACACACAGAACATAACCTAAACAGAAGATAAGCCAACGGTGTCAATCATCACAGCCAATAACATGCATTTCCACGCAGCAAAACAATACGATCAGGGTCATACTAAGGGACAGATAGCATTTCTATCACGTAAAAGAACACTATCAATTGAATAACTTCATTAGTAGCATACAAAGAACCATCAACAATAGTATCATCGTTGGTGGCCTCGACAGTGGCCCGAACAGGGGAATCCAGCAGAACCCATCAGATTCAACATCTAATATATTTGAGTACAAAAATTATAAGTGAGTAGGAGAAATTGACATCTGGCAAGCACCGTAAATTTCTAGTGTACACATCACCATTGAGGTTTGATACTAAATAAATAAATAAAACGTAAATTGTGTACCCCGAAGATAAAAAAGCCTCCATTCAAAAGGAGACCAAAACCAAACAGAACAATATCTGAAAACCAAAGCCAAACGATAAATCGATACAACAACACAGAATAACAAATCGGTGATTCAGTGACCTCAACCATTCCAAAACCCATATATAAACAGAAAATCGATCCACCAGAACCCTAAGGAAAACAGAAAATCGATCCAACAACACATCATAAAACCAAAAATGACCACAGAATCTGTTCGAAAACCAACAAATTTTTCAGATCTGAAAGATCCCAGAAGAAAAAAACCATCGATTAGAAGAACAACAATAAAACCGTACCTTTAAGGTTATCAGATCTACGACATCGTAGCATCAACATCATCTAGAACTGTTCAGAAGATAAAAGCGAAGAAGAGGCCGTGGAGTTCACTGTAGATGTCGTTAACTCAACGGAAACGGAGCAATCACATGGTCACTTCAACGTTACCGGAGCATCAACCTCAAATACGTAGCACCCAGTTTCCTTGCCGGCGATTAGGGCAAAAACCTTAGATCGGAAAAAGAATCCAGAAAGGAACCGGAAACAGCGACGGAGATGGAGCAACCGTAAAAACAACGGCCGCATCAACGCCTCAACATCGAATCCATATATGAAGAACGAAGCGATCGTCGCTTGAACAGCCGGCCAGGGAGAGTTCCCCGACCGATCGAGTATATTTGTAGAGAGAGAGAGTTCCGGCAGGTTAGAGAGAAAGGGAGGAGAGAGAGAGGCTTGCGTTAGGTTAAAAGAGAGAGAAAAGTGTCGGTCGGCTGATAAAGAGACCCACCGCCCACTTTAACCAATAAGACACAGCCAACACCCACCGCCTATTTAAGCCAATAACAAATATACAGCTGGCAGGGAAATAGTGCTCTTTGTGAGTACACCTAGCACTCACAATTAATATATATATAAATTCTTGTTAAGAAAATGAATTTCTCAGATTAATTCTATAAACTACTAAAAATGAAGAATATGAATTATGCACCAGGTTAAAAAATAAATTTCGCAGCAGGTTTTAAAATGAAAGTAAAAAAAGAAAAATAAAGAAGATTTAATGATTATTAATTAGAGAAAAAAGATTTATTATCTATCTGCGAATGATTATTAGGAAAAGATTTAATTAATTTCACAAAGCTTTAGTTAACTTTTAGAATAAGATCGATTTTCTTTTGGTAATTAAAAATTCAAATCAGATTTATTATTCCAAATCAGCAATTAGAAAAAATGTAAAAATAAGCTAACACTCTGTAACCTATTAAAATGGTAAAAAGTATTATTTTAGAATATTCATGAAAAGCTGAATAATCTAATTAGAAAAAAAAGTATATAAGTAACTAAATTGAAACGCTTTTAAAAATTTATTAGTATTATATATAAATAAAAAAAAATCTCAATCAAATCAGAGGAATACAGATAGTAGAAAACTAAATGCCTGCAAAAATCACCCAAAAAAACATTAATTTGAGCCCCCAAACAGCTTTCTATATTTTTTATCCACAGTACAAACTCATCTTTTTGAAGGCGGTGTTGTTACTTGCCTTCCATATTGTAGAAACCAGGGTCGTGAGCTAAACTAACCCCGGTAGCGGTGTAGAAACGGATCGAGATTTTGTGCACTCATTTTCGTAGAACAAATATACACCCGGATATGAACATCGATAGTGTGTGAGATGTGATGATGATGAGAAAAACTAGTAGATAGGTGGTGAACAAGATAATAATAGATGAACAAATATAACCGAATGATTACATTTACTTACCCCTCTCATACTCTAGGTTCATGAACAAGTGTTCATAAACCCTCACAATCTTCAAAGATCCATGACTTGGAGTTGGAACTCTCTCTATCACTCATAAACTCCTCATGAGATGTGCTTACAATATATAGAACTTCTGACTACCTGGTGGCACAATAGTAAATACGAAACTAGTGACATAAATAATACAACAATAAATAATAAAGTCACTAGTGTCAAATCTTCGGTTAGTCAATGTCTCGAGTCGTCATGGTCTTTATCGTGTTGTGGGACGGTAAAATAGTAAGTGGCACGTTGAGTTATTTGCACTCCCCATTGGCAAATACTTCGATGTCTTTGTTTGTAGTTCAAACGACCCCATCTATCCAAATCTCGGATTCGGGAATCCCAACAATCACCCCCTATTTGGTAGATGGAACAAACAAAGTAACTCAACTCTTGTGACAATGATTTCTTGTACTCTTGCAACTTGACTTCAAAATAATCTTCATAGGATTTCAAGTCTTTCATTGAACCTTTCTCCTTTGTGAAGCTCCCCCTACGATAAAGAGTTTTGATTCTTCTAGCCCAATCTCTAAAGGCCTATAGGGTGTCTATCAAACTCAACACGGATCACTACTCAAGGATTCAATCTACTCGAGTGTGCCAATACTTGTTGGAGATAAACAAGATACAAGATCATGGGTAAATTAGAGACTTAATTCCGTGAGAATACTTGGCAAAAATACCGAACCGATGTATTTCACATTGAAAATACCACTTTTCCTTGATTTTTTTTGCCAATACTACTTTTAACTAGAAACCTTGCCTTCATTTTTTACCACAATGTGGCTCGAGGACTCTTCAAAGGCATGCACAAAGTCTCATCAAATACTCCCCCTAGACTTTTGCATCCACGAGTAAAGAAATATAACATGTTCTTGACTTGCTATGTCATCTTGTTGTATCAATTAAACCCAACAAAAGCAAATACACATCATAAATAGCCTTGAAATATCAACCAATTTAAAAACTTCTAAAGTCCAAACAATAGCAAACCCCATTCTTCAACAAACCAACCCAAACTTGTGCACAACCCGATAATCAACTTTACCTCACAACACGTCTATCATAGCGAAGTAAAATTGATACAAAAGTATAGTTAAGGTATACCTGAAATGTAAGAAACCTCGGGTTCTTGAGATTTCTACGAATCGTTGGAGAAAAATAGAAGAGTTGATACGGATCCATGAGGCTCGATGTTTGCTTCGGGTGTGGAAGTTTCTCCGGCGAAACCCGTTTTTTCGGCGACTGAAATTCCGGCCAGAGGCTTCTCCGACGACTGGAACTCAACCGACAACCGTATCTGGTGACCACGTTCTGATCAGAAAGCAGCAAACCGGCGGCCATAGGCAAATTTCGGTGAGCAGAAACGAACACATTAGGTTTTCCGAGAGAACTAGGGTTGTGTCGGAACTTTGTTCTCCCGATGAGTTCTTCCAGACACAATGGTTGGCTCGGAACAGTTGTTCTTCCGCAACTGAGAGTTGTTCCGGAACTCGACAGTTAAGTCGGAAAGTAAGTTCTCTCAGAAAAAGGAATACCTCGGAAGTTCATCCGGTGCCCGGTTCTCATGGAGACGACTTCTCTCGTAATAAAGTTCTTCCGGAAGTAGGTTGAACCGGAAGCCGTTCACGATAGTTCTCTCGGAAGTCAGTTGTGTCGGAAAGAGTCGAGTTCTTCCGGTGAAGACTTCTCACGGAAGTAGTTAACTCGGAACAAACCGGAGCAGTAGAGGTTCTCTCGAAAGAAAGGTTTAGCCGGACATGGAGGTTCTTTGTCTGTGACAACCCGTCCGAAAATACCAGGTCAAACCTATACTTTGACTATATATATATACGTATATACATGTGCCTAACGTGAACTAATAGTGATATTAGTAAACATTGTGCACGTAAACGTCCACCCTTGACAAATTCCCACGTTTGTACTGGAAGAACAAACCCATAACAAAATCAAAAGTTCACCACGAGATCGGTGGAACTTTAATAACAAGAAAAATTGAAAATATAAAATGACTTTTATATTTTACCGAAACAGTGTCGTGAGAAATCACACCGACACTCGACAAAGTCTTTGAGCGAACGTTTTATTTAAAACTTTAATTAGTTTTAACACCGTAAAATATTCGAGCTTAAAGCGGATCAAAACAGTTATTTATTTTTCTGAACGCGGTACGCGAGCAAATAAAATAAATAAAACTAAAATTTCTAAATAATTAATTTACGACCAAAACAATAATTTTTTAACAATATTGAAGCCTCGTAATAAATTTAGAAACTTGTCTCGACCAAAACGGTAGAACGATTCGGTATGAATCGTCCGTATACCGAATTGGGCCCAACATCGGCCCAATAACACAAAACGAACGAACCGAGCCCAAAAACATGACCCGACAAGTCAACCGACAATTTAAAACTCAAACGTATCAATCCCGACTAATTTTGGTGAATAACGAAACAAACCGCGCGAAAATCGGAGAAAGCCCCGCATACCGGCCCGACACGAACTACACCGGCCCAACAACCGTTTTTATAATTTTCGACCCATTCAAAGTTTCCGTCAACTTTTTAGTGGTTATTTTATGGAAACACTATATTTTATATATTGTAGTTTTATAAAATATCCGGGTAAAGTTGTTAGTTTTTATAAAACTAATACCACCTAATTACATTAAACCCCACAAAATATCTAACTAACCTATGTCCTAACCTAGGTTAACTATCTAACCTAACTATGGTTGGAAATTATCCTAACAAATCTTCCTAAAGATTTCGGCACATGTTTAAAATGTACACTAACACCCATTCTTTCAAATCCATCACTCACACTCAACCACTACTTCAAAAGCCACCATTCCACCCCTCCTCCTCTCTCTCCACCCAACCGGCGCACCACCACCGCCACCACCCTCCCTCACGCCGGCGGCCAACCACCACCATCGCAGCTCCCTCGCTGCCGCCACTAGATCCGACGCCAGACACCACCCCAGCCGCCGCCGCTGAGGAGCTCTCGGCTCACTCTCTCTCCCGTCGCAACCGTGAACGCACCACCACCATCCTCATCATCGTCCATCACCACCACCACCGTCATCATCATCATCATCGCACCGCCACTCATCACCATCATCATACCATCTCAACACCACTCATCATCACCATCACTACCACCACTCATCAACCACCGCCGCCGCCAACACCGGTTACCACCACCGCCGCCTTCGACCGCCACCTCCTTTTCTCCTAGCTTGCTAGTGGTAAGCTCCTTGATTCATTTCATTTTCTTTTCTTTCTTAATTCTAAAAGTTACACCCGAAAGATCCTAACTGAGTCTTGAAGATCCATCTCGTGTCTCGGGTTAAAAACCCACATAAAATGATAAGACTTATCGTGCTTTCTTTCCTTAAGTGATCAAACCACGTGTGATGCTCTAGGAGCTTAATATTGTCACGTTGTGGGTCTCGTGGTTAGAAAAACAGGTGATGAGCCGAATGGTATACCCGAAAGTATCTAAACCCGAGATTGATCACAAGACGGTTATATTTTATGTTAACTAATATAACCATCCGAGGATCGAGAGCGTTTATATAAGTTAAAGAAATCAATTAGATTTCCTTAAACACTAAGTAAATTATAAAGAAATGATAACTTATACTTATATCATTTTTATACTAAATGTTGACTAATTAAAGTCAAAGATGACAACTAATATAGTTTAATCTTATACTTATGATTTTATTGTTAATACAAGCTTAAACGACATTATATGACTTGATTTGTTGATGGAATAAACGACACAAAGACATGGATTGAAGCCTATTTATAGGCGAAACCTAACGAATTTTTCTAAAAATATTAGTCAATTTTTATAAGTCAAAAGGTTTAATAAAGGATTTATAATGTTTTGTTCCGGATAAACAAGAGATCTTTTTTTAAAATAACAGATATAAATTTGTAACGATCAGACGAAGTTGACTAAACAAACACGATGAATCAAAACACTTTGGATCTTATTTCGTCACAGTGGTTTAACTATTTTTATGTCATATTTCACTCAAAACCTTATTTTCCCTAAAACCTTGAACCATTCAAGTGTTTATTAAATAATAAATGTTTTGAGTAATCAATCGGTTTTAAAGAAAGGTTGCATAACTTAAACCATTAGAAAACTTTATCAAACAAAGTCCTCGAAGTCACAATAATAATAAATACCTATTCTTATTAAAAACACTTCGAATCAACGACACAAATTCAAGGAAAATAAAACCTTTATTTTCACCAAGTATATCTATACATTCGAACTCGAAAATAATAAACTAACTTTATTTTCATCAAGGTTCCATCGTAAAAATATTAACTTCCTTATGACTAAAGCAATCAACGTTTTCTTACACAAGTTATAACAATTATTTGAATAATAATTTATAACTGATACGCGTAGTTACTTATCAATAACTACGAGCGTAGGACCAAATATAAAGCAAACAACGAAATAAATAATACATATTATTTATCACAATATTTGAGATCTAAATAAATATATATATCCATATATATTCTTACAAATCTTTAAATAATTATTCGAATAATAATTATTTACTTCGATCCACATGTTTATTGTTTTAAATATCATAGCAAGTCTAAATATTTATACAACTAATAAACGTTACGAACGGGTTTTCCAAACATACAAACGGGAATAAGTTGTCAAGACTCGACCAGGATCATTGGGTAACTGAACGTTATTCAAACCGAACCAAGGAACTAAATCATGTCTATTATTATTATCAATATTAGGACATCGGTTACTTACAGCTCGTATCAGCTATCACGATCATTCACCTTGAACAGGTGAGTCTCACGACCCCTTTCTTTTAAAACTGTTTAAATACTACGGGGGAGAAATCATGATCAAACAAATCTTTTTACTTGATATTATGGTATAACTGTTACGCCTTATTGATTATCTGTTCTTTCATACCCCTTCATAGTAATTTGTTATACAACATATTGCTACAAATCCCACCAACAATTGATTTCAATTAGTTCCTGTAACGAAACGATAACTAGTGAATAGATCTATTTGGGTTGACAGTACCCCTGCCCTATCTGGTCGCTCCAGTTCTGACTCCATGCATACACGTCTGGGGGTACATGTCAGTTATTCTATGCCGTTGGTATTTCTTAGGGGAAGTTACCATAGGTGGGTAAATCTGTTAGTGTTTGAAATCAAGGAACAGGTAGATCAATGCAACGACGAGTAAAACCATTATAATATCTCGTATATCATCAACTGATTTACAAATACATTTTTGTAGAGTCCTAAACCTGTGAACTCACCAACATTACGTTGACCCTTTCAAAACTCATGTATTTCTCAGGTAACTAAGATCGCTCTCGGTGTGCAAATGGGAAGTCTGTCAAACAACAGGGCCTGCATTAGGAATGGAGTCATGGTCACCTTTTACTATCTAAATAAATCATGAACAATCGTATTTCTTATCGTAACGTTCTCGTTTCAGTATTGTAAGACAATGTTATCTTTTATACAATCCGCTGCAACTTTGATAACATACTTGGTTTTCAAACATAAACAAAACTGATAGAGGTCGTTCCTTGTATCCACGACTATGACCCCCATGACGTCACATGCCCACGTAATCGGGAACATCAGGGTGTGACATTGTCACACCCTCAAAATCCACATGCAGAGTATATTCGTGAGGCATGTGACAAACCAGGACCTGAGTCATTAGACATACTAAACCATGCAAGAAAACAGTTTTGTTTTTAACACATGCGGAATCGTAAATAAAGATAAGTAGATACGTTGCTCAAAATACGCGCCCAACTTTAATAAGAGATAAATAACCCAAAATGTTTTAAACCGAATTTCAGACCGTATGAGATGCATGCGTCCTAATCGTGCTCCATACTAGATACATGAGAAAACATGCAGAAATGTCAACACAAGGCTGGTGAGTTCAAAGGTTTAAACGAGATGTAAGTTTAAGAATTTGCAGAAATGTAATCACAGTTATATCGTTAGCAAGCTAGGTTGTGTTTCAATACCACTATGCGTTCGCAACCGAATCGTGACTGTTTGTGTTTGTTGCCTTTCCGCATTGTCTAACACGAACAAGGGCGTTGATTAGGACAAATATTACACACGTTTGACCTCTAGTCAAGTTAGAGCGACTAACTCGGGCGGGGTTTGTCAGACTCAGTAGTACTACTCAATACCTCCTCGATATAATCCATATATTAACGGTCCGATATGTTAAGGACTTTTAAGCATGTTATGTAAGCACATAAGTGGAAAAGAGTATAACCGAATTAACAGATCTCAATGTTTGTAAGCATGTTGGTAAGCATGTTTTCTTCCCCAAAGAAGATACTTGAAAAGCGGGGCAGTGAACTCACCTTAGGGTGCACAGCAAGATAAACCTCGTAATCCGGTGACTCCTTAATAATCACCTAATGAGCACATAACCATAAGTGTGTTTCTAATGTACTAACAACACAACCTAGACGACTATGATTTGCCAATTGTGTCATTGACTCGAAGTGCGTGTCAGTCTCCAAAACCGACAAGTGATGACAACGATTAATCCAAATAAATCGTTAAAATTGTTTATTTCAATAATAAAAACCCAAATGGTTCGAAACACCGTTTTGATGTCCAATGGTATAACCTAAAACTACACACGGTTAAATATATATAAAATCTATATCTATATAATATATATATGAAAAGATTGAATGCCACATGGCATCACCACAACAATCCTTTTTTTTCATTTTCCCGCTCAAATGGTTTGCCTTATATTTTTTTAATTGGTTTGAATAATTGACAAAGTCATTAACTAATTTTTTAACAAAGTAATTGACATTAAATGCATATCTCATATCTTAATTTAAAAACTGAAATTAATTGAAATTGATTCATAATAAATGAGGATATGAATATTTTTTTTCAAATTTATAACTTTTTATATTGTCGAGTGTTCATTTTTTTCTTTAATTCTAATTATCGAATAACATTTTTATAACATGTTAAATTTTATATTTGTTTTTTAAAACCGCTCGTGCGTCGCACGGGTATCAAAAACTAGTATATATATATAAATAACAATATTTAAAGAACTTTTAAAGAATAAATAACCCGATTCAAACATTAGATTTTATTTTAACAATTTAATTAAAATTGATTGTAGAGGTTGTGGGGGTCGAACTGCCGACCTCTTGCTAAATTAAAAGCGACCAAACCACTAGAGCAGACTGTTTTAGTTGAGTAAGGGCCTGTTTGGTTGGTCTTAATCAGGTCTTATTGGGCAAAATCACTGACCGATTAAGACATTTTAACATATGTTGGTGTTTGTTTGGCCGAGAACCAGCTGACCGAAATAGCCTTTTTCGTCTGACCGAAAAAGGCAGTAACGTGAACCTTTTTGATCCAGACGAGGGGGGCTGAAGGCTGAAGAACGACGGGCGGGCTGGGAAAACGAAAAAAAACGGGTGAAACAAATGGCACCAAAAAAGGAAACTTGTGCTCGCCCCCCACTTTTCGGAGTTGCATTCATGTCCGCAGGTCGTGCGTACGGGAAGGCAATTTTTCCAAATTTGCACCCCCCCTGCGCGCGGGTAGATGTCGGAGTAAAACACAACATAAGAACTTAATATGTCATGTAGGTTTTCATATATAAACTAACCTTGTTTTTGTTCCCATATCAATGTGGGACAAACTTAATGAAAAAAAAATAGAATTTTTGTTCTCACAACAATATGGGACAAGGTAATCAATATAAAATTTTGATGTTTTGTTATCATACCAATATGGGACAAGCTACATGAAAGAAAAAATAGATTTTTTTTATTCTCACACTGATTTGTTAGTGTTTTTTTTTAATTTTATTATATAGTTATTCAGATGTCCAAACAAACAGCACATAATGATTCATCACCTTATTGATTCAGCATTTCTTTACCATACAGACAACTTATTCATTCAGTACCAAATGATTCAGCACGAACCAAACAGCACCTAAGTGTTGTTTCAGAAAACTTTTAACCATAAAACTGTTGAAACATAGAAATAAATCTTATAAATGAAAAGGGCTTTTCCACGTTTTGAACCCGTGACCTCCGGCAACGAAACAAAGTAACTGACCACTGAGCCAAGTTCGATTTTCTCTTTTAAACAGCAAAAAAAAATACATAAACGTTATAGGTCTGGTGCCATCTTCTTCACACAAAACACAGACCTGCCGGACCTCCATTGATGGAAATAGGAGAACTCCGATCGTGCACAAAATGGTCAGAACACTCTCGAAATCATATACAAATCATATCATAGATCGTAGCTCGTATCAAATGAAAGCAGAACTCGAAGGATGATTCCTCGTGTTCGACGTATCGAACCCGTTCGTGTTTTATCCGGTTGTTCCTCGCCGGTGCTGTGATCCTAGTCCTTGGTGATAGTAGACGTCATATGTCGACTGTAGGTGGTCGAACAGAGATGCGAAGGTGGTGAAAGGGGGTGAAAACGTTGGTGAACAAGATGATGAATCGGAGGTGTGTGTGTCGGTGCGGTGGGGTTTCTTGCCGGTGATTCTTCTCCAGAGTGTTTGAGGGGCAACCAAGAGGCTTGAAATCTGTTAGGATTAAATTCCTATGACCGATAAACCGGGAGTTAGGTGTAACCACGAGTTCTCTAATCCGGAAAGAAGTAAGTAAGTTACTAGAAGAAGAAGAAAAAAAGGTTGACAGTTTCTTTTTATCTACAAATCGACTTTGAGGAATTGGCATAATCAGTCCCTCCCATCTTACGAAATAGGAAAAGAGTTTTGATTAATTACAGGGTCAGTCCCCGAGTTTAATCTTTATAGAATTAGAGTTTGAGTAATTACGGAGTTGGTCCCTCCAAGATTTAAAACACATAACGTCATAACCAATATTTACCCAACCATAATTTTTATAAAATACCATTACTATGAAAGGCCGTTTTTATAAGGCATATGATATTTGTATACTTAATTTAATAAATAAGTAATTAGGATTAGAACTTACGTGATTGTAAGCATTTGAGTCACATAAAATCATGAGACGATTTACGTGAAACGTCACATAAAATCATAAAGTATAAATATAGTTCCACATGAAATCATAAAACATCTAGTTCACATGAAATCACGGATCGTGCATATTGATCATGTTTGTTAGTTTAATTCATTTACGTCTAGACTCAAGTGTAATGCTCGTGCAGTGACGGTCACACAGAACCCTAATTATGTGTGTAATGCAATGCATGCATGTTCACAATAACGTTCGTAGTAACGTAAGTGCGTAATACGTATGTTTGTGTTAGCAAGAAATCACTTGAAAAGTCGGGTTGTCACATCATCCCCTTGTTGATTGAAATTTCATCCCGAAAATTAAGATTGTTGTTCGTTCACTAGACACAAGGAAAAGAAAATTTTGCATTTGTCACATTCTTCCGAAACTCGCATGACTTTTCACGGAAGTGCTTTTCCTTCCGGTGATCGATGTGCAGCCGGATGGTAGGGAATTGGTAGCCAGTACATGTACAGTACGTGACATTGACAAGAGATAGAAAAAAAGACTTTTCTTTTTCTGTACACTTCAAGCACGACAAGCCTAACCATTGTTGACATCTTCATGCCGAAACACATAAACCCATCTCAAACCAGCGACCAACCATTGATAACCCAGAACACGTCGACCCGTAAACACCGTCACCCTCGTCAACCCTGAATATAAACGAAAAGAAGCTTTGAGTTGAGCAACAGTCTCGTAACATATTTTTGAGCTCCTTCGTCTTCATCATCTTCTCTATAACCTGCAACTCACAAATAGTTTTCTATTTTTCTCTCATGTATTTTTTTAGGAGAGAGAGAGTGCCATGGTTGGTTGAGTGTATAAGATGAGAGAGGGTACACAGGGATGGAGATGGATAGGTGTGTAGGTCATGTCACACCTCAACCGACGACGGAATATGTCAGAGCGCAATGATTGTCTAGATGCACATGAAAACTAAAATAAGTTGTAATACTTAAACATGCCCTTTTTATTTATCAAGATATTGTACAGTACAATTAAACATGCAATATACATATCAAAGTTGATTTAAAGTTTTTAATCTAGGTCCAGCAATCCTAGCGTGATCACAACATGGCTCAAGTATAAGTTCCTGCAACATGTATAAGATAAAGTGTCAACTACAAAAGTAGTTGGTGAGTAAACATAAGTTTAAATAATATACGTATTTCAATAACAACGATATATGTGTAACAAGATATTTTCATATATATAGTCAAACAAGTCATGAGTTAGAGGCAATGAGTGAGCACATCAAACCCTAGACAACTAGGCTTCCAATCACTTGACGCCTCCAGGCAGGCCAAAGGGGTTGTCAAGCCAATAGATCTATTACTGTAACCCCGGCTCGGTATGTTAATGAGTACGCTTCGAGATAATGAGTTAACGAGATCGAACACAACCAATCACAATTATCAAAACAAATTTAACATACATAGAACGCATCCAATCCACATATAATCGCGTTTGCGTTTTAGAGAAACAATTTTAAATAGAGATACATGTTACCCCAAAACGTTTAAAGATAAATGAGCTATGATTTCTCACAAGTCGGATTATCATTCAAATGAATCACCATTAGAAACGATAATACGAATTGAATATTGAGTCATATCTCACAATATTAAAAGAGGAGGTTTATGAATACTCACTAATCAAATCATCATTTGAAGGAATCACGCTTCTAATGATAACAAGAGTTGATATCGCATCACATCCCATAATATTAAAAGAGGGGGGATTTGGTGGTAACTCACCTTATAAGTAGATTGGAAGC
Organism: Deinandra increscens subsp. villosa; assembly: GCA_039602395.1. Classification (NCBI taxonomy): domain Eukaryota; kingdom Viridiplantae; phylum Streptophyta; class Magnoliopsida; order Asterales; family Asteraceae; genus Deinandra; species Deinandra increscens. The sequence continues at coordinate 31,242 of JBCNJP010000348.1, forward strand.
GAGAGATAGAACTAACCACGAGAGACAACAATCTGAAGATTATCCTAATGAAACGAACATGCTAAATGAATATAGGGAATCATAATGATTATAGTTCTAAGGAAACAAGGAACTTAAGGAGTGTTAGGTCTTGTTTGATTAAAAGACCATTTTACCCTTTATCGGGAAATTGGGGTTTGGTGATAATATGAAGACGCGCATTCCTATAAGTAAATGCTCACCTCGGGATCGCCCAGTGAGGTATGTCAGGTCCTAGTTGGGATTTATGCGACACCCTCGCTTTGCCAGAAACCCAGAGTACAGGCGCATACCCTTCCGGTCCGCACGAACTTCTAAGTATCCGATTAACTCAGTAATTTTAATACTTTGTTATTTATCACTTTTGACCCATAATATTTATTATATATATAAACATGATCTAATACCAAAAATCAAGTCCCGATACCCCAGTTTGTTTAATATTAAATAATCATATTTAAAACCCTGATTTTAATTAAAGTATTTATCAAATAAATAGCAAAATATTTTATTAAATGAAATAAAGTTAGGGCTTTTACTTATAATATTATTTTATAATATACCTTAAAAGATTAGCCCGTAATTTAACCCTGTTCATTTAGTTTTGGCAAAACAACGTCTAGAAAACCCTAATTTCGACATATTTATTAAATAAATATAAAACAATTTTATAAAATTTTATAAACTTAGGGTATTATTTATTATAATATATTATAATATTCCTCAAAATATAAAACCTTAATTCAATACCGTTTACTCAATTTTGGCGGAACAACGTTACAAAAACCCTAATTTTGAATGATTTTTAGATAAAATATCAAATTTTTTCATTCACAAAAACAACGGTTACAACTCAACATGAAGTACAAGGGAGGCGGGCAACAAGCTGCGCCGCCACCCCTTTCTGAATAGCAAAGCCTAACCGAGTGAAGACCACATTCAAGCCCCCAGGACTCGCCACATTCCCATTCATGACCTTCTGGACGTGGGTCAAAGTATTCACAGCTTCCGGGGCAAGGTAACCGAAGGTGTCAAACGCATTATTTTAGGATTACCTACAAAAATTCAGACCCTAATTCCAACCCGATCACCCGATTTTAGCAAAACAAGCTCAAGAACCCTAGTTTTTATACATTTTTAGAAACCATACTTAAACACAATATTATCAAAAACTGAGATAGGTTATTGTAGATCATACCTAATAATAGAGTACTGAAGAATTTGAGCTCCTAACACCTCACCATTTGATCGAATTTGAAGAAGGAAGTTTTTGCCAAAATCTAAGGTTTTTAGATGATGATTTATGAAATTGTTGAGTGATATGGGATGTTCTCAGGCTCTATATATAGCCAACAGATGCGGATTTATGTGTAGACAACGAAGCAAGTGACTCATGATCGAAAAACGACACATAAGAGGGTCAATCATAGAGAGCAAGGAAGAAATCGTGGCCAAATCGCGACTGCAGAAAGTGTCGCGTATCCCAACAAGGGCTTGGCCACCCTTCGCGTACCGAGACACAACTATGGGGAAATGACAGTTTTTGTCCCTTTAACTTTTATTTACAGTTTAACCCCTGAACTTTAGTTTTTTAGTAATTCTAACCCCTAGGCTTTTCTAACCCTATCATTTTATGTCCAAAAATAGTTTAGGATAATTTCTCATGGTTTTCTAAATCTCGGGACACGCGTAACGAGATATATAAATACGTATTTAATATATATTTATTATCTTTTTATTCATTCGTCCTCGTTTTAACTCGTTAACCTCTAAAATTTTACGAGCAACTTATAATAACCTTATAAAACACTAAGGAATATTAAAATATGATTTTTGAAATTTACATGACTCCCGGTTAATACCGGATTTGCACGGAAAACGGTAAATTCATTTATTTGCGTTTTAATTAACAAAATTGATCTATAATTTAACCAATTGGTTGTTAATGTTATAAAATGATTGTAGGATATTCCAAAGTATATATTTTGAGATGAAAACCCCGAGATTCCCGGTAAATAATAAATCGAATACCGTAATCGCGTAAAAGCTGAAAATTGCTTTATTTTTTTTAAGCAAATCTATTATTGTTTATTAAAAAATAATTATGGAATATCACGGACACAATTTAAATGTATAATTTAGAGAATTTCTTCTGATATTCGTTAAACCGAAACTTCAATTTGCGCGACAAGTTCAGATTTGGCTTGGGTTTTGTAAATGGGTCGGAACCGGATGTCATAGGTCAACGATAAGTTGTTAGAGAGTGGGAAAGAAAAAGGAATTGACATCTTCTTTTACTAACTCTCTACTATTCAACAACATTGGGACTCATACAAAATAAATTTAATCAAAAACTTTTTTACTAAAACTTTTTACTTCCGTAGAAGATCTGGGAAAATATACTTAGGAGGAGTTTTGAGTTCTTTAAACTCAACAAGAACTCACTTTTGATTTATGTTGACAAATTTAAACATAAGACCCAAATATTTTTAAAAACATAGCAGAAAACAAGGTTTTGAATAAACTTGGGATGAGACTTCAAAAACATTTTTAAGAACAAAAAATCATCTCTTTTGTTACAAAAACGAGCGTATGAACACAAAGTTGAGAAATCAACCGTTCGATTGCATTTTCTCGATCATGGCTCTGATACCAATTGTAGAAACCGAGGTTGTGGGCTAAACTCACCCCGGTAGCGTGTAGAAGTGGATCGAGACTTTGTGCACTCGTTTTGTAGAACAAATAGACACCCGGATATGAACATCGATAGTGTGTGAGATGTGATGATGATGTGGAAAACTAGTAGATAGGTGGTGAACAAGATAATGATAGATGACCAAATAGAACCGAATGATTACATTTACCTACCCCTCTCATACTCTAGGTTCATGAACCCTCAATATTCTCTATCACTCATAGACTCCTCATGGGATGTGCTTCCAATATATAGAACTTTTGACTACCTAGTGGCATGATAGTAAATACTAAACTGGTGACATAAATAATACAACAATAAATAATAAAGTCACTAGTTCAAGTCTTCGGTTAGTCAATTTCTCGAGTCGTCATGGTCTTCACCGTGTTGTGGGACCGGTAAATTAGTAAGTGTCACGTTGAGTTATTTGCGCTCTCCCTTGGCAAATACTTCAAGTTTGTGAAAGTTAGCTTGATGATCATAGAGGCTTTTACTCAAGTTTGATTGAATCTTACTAGTAGTATAGTTATATGTGGTTGCTCATTGGCACATTAGTTTGAATAAACCCATTAGGTCACTATCATGCGATGATGCTAGTGGGTAGTTGCTATAACAGATTACTACTAGTGTTATATCAATACTTGTTGATATTTTTCCTCTATTAAAGGTTCGGGTTAAAAGTGACAAGTTCTGAATAGTTAAAGGTAGAGGGACTACTTGTGTCATTTCCAAACTAGTTTCGTTAATCGTTGTTAACAACTTATAAACTGATTTTACCGCTAAGATTAGTTTAAGCTTTTGATTCATTTTTCTTTCAGTTCGTTGTAATCTCTCTAATAGTTCATGTTCGTTTTGTTTCAATAAAATTCCCAAATCGTTTGAGTTGTTGATTGTTTCTTTTGATTGTGTTCTTCATTTCAACTTCGCATATAATCTCACAATTGGTATCAGAGCCAATCGGCTCGATTTGAAGAAATTAGGGATCGATCTGATCAATTGATCTACGATTGAAGATGGTAGGATCAACGACGAAATTTGACATCGAGCAAAAGATGAAAGCGATATTGGTTCATCAAGGGGTTGATGAGGCATTGGAAGGGGAAGCGAACATGACTGCCGATATAGCTGAGAAATACAAGAAGGAGATTATGGCAAAGGCGCACAGTGCCATGATCTTGAGTCTCGGTGATCGTGTACTAAGGGAGGTGTCCAAAGAAACAAGTGTAGCAGGTATGTGGCTAAAATTAGAAAGCATCTATATGACAAAATCACTTTCAAATAGGTTATATATGAAAAAGAGGCTATATACTTTTCGCATGAATGTTGGTGTTACCATGAATGCTCACATTGATGAATTTACAAGAAGTGTTTTAGATTTAGAAAATCTTGATGTAACATTCAGTGATGAGGATAAGGCTATACTATTCTTGTCATCTCTGCCAAGTGTCTACGAACATTTTGTAGACACAATGATGTTTGGCAGAGAAACATTGACATTAGATGAGGTACTTGCTCCTCTAAATTCAAAGGAATTGCAAAAGAGGAATAGTGAGTTAAAAGAGGAAAGTCTTAATGTGCTGACTGTTAAGGGTAGGCCTGAGTCAAGGAATTTGAAAGGCAAGAAACCTAGCAATAGATACAAATCAAGGGGTAAAAGGAAATGTTTTGTATGTCAGTCTGAAAATCATTTCAAGAAAAATTATCCAGAGTGGAGGAAAAGAAAGTCAGAGTAAAATAAGCACAAAAACAGTCAAGTAAACTCTCCTGAAGGGTCAACTGAAGGATATGATAGTGCTGATGTGCTTGTGGCAAGTAGTTCAAAGGCAGGCACAAAGTGGGTGATGGACTCTGGGTGTAGTTATCACATGTCTCCACATAGAGAGTACTTCCATGAATTGGTTATAAAAGATATGGGTCCTGTTATGATGGGAGATGACAGGGAATATCACATTAAAGGAATAGGGAGAGTTACACTCAAGATGACAAATGGTGTAACAGTTGATCTAAAACAGGTTAGATATATTCCTGAGTTAAAGAGAAATTTAATTTCTCTTGGTACATTAGAGAATGAAGGGTGTCATGTCAGTTTAAAAGATGGCAAGGCAAAGTTTCTTAAAGGCAACATGGTATTATTGAGTGGAACCAGAAAGACTAATCAAATATATTTTTTAGGTGGAGTGGTACAGGATAATAATGCTGCAAATGTAGCTAAATGTGATGATTCTCAGGCTATGCTTTGGCATAAAAGGACGGGTCATATCAGTGTTCAAGGACTCAAAGAACTTCACAAATCAAATGTGTGTGGGGGCTTAATCAATTGTGAACATAAATTTTGTGATCACTGTGTATTAGGTAAGTCTCACAAGGTCAAATTCAGTAGAAGTAACCATTTAACTCATGGCATGTTAGATTACATACATGTTGATTTATGGGGTCCTAGAAGGAGTTCATCAACAGGTGGAGCTAAGTATTTTTTTTATCTCTAATTGATGATCACTTTAGAAGGTTATGGACATATCTACTTAAAACTAAAGATGCCGCATTCCTAAAGTTCAAGGAATGGAAGGTTTTAGTAGAAAATCAAAGTGATAGGAGGATAAAAAACTAAGAACAAATAATGGTCTTGAGTTTTGTAATAGCGTGTTTGTCAAATACTGTAGAAATCATGGAATAGAAAGACATTTTACAGTCCTAAGAAATCCACAGCAAAATGGATTAGTTGAAAGAATGAATATGACTTTGTTGAATAAAGTCAGATGTTTGTTGTTGAGTGCAGGGATGCCAAAGATGTTTTGGGCAGGTGCTTTGCAGATAGCAACCTATCTAATCAATAGAACTCCATCATCTGCTATAGCAATGAAGACACCTATGGAGATCTGGTTTGGTGAGAAGCCTAGTTATAAACATTTAAGAGTATTTGGAACTGTTTGTTATGCTCATGTGAATACATGTAAATTAGAGCCCAGGGTTGTAAAGTGCATTATGTTGGGCTATCCATCAGGAGTCAAAGGATATAGATTGTGGAGGTGTGATGAAGGTACACCCAAGATTGTGGAGGTATGAAAGTTAGCTTGATGATCATAGAGGTTTTTTACTCAAGTTTGATTGAATCTTACTAGTAGTATAGTTATATGTGGTTGCTCATTGACACATTAGTATGAATAAACCCATTGGGTCACTATCATGCGATGATGCTAGTGGGTAGTTGCAATAACAGATTACTACTAGTGTTATATCAATACTTGTTGATATTTTTCTTCTATTAAAGGTTCGGGTTAAAAGTGACAAGTTCTGAATAGTTAAAGGTAGAGGGACTACTTGTGTCATTTCCAAACTAGTTTCGTTAATTGTTGTTAACAGCTTATAAGCTGATTTTTCCGTTACGATTAGTTTAAGCTTTTGATTCATTTTTCTTTCTATTTATTGTAATCTCTCTAATAGTTCTTGTTCGTTTTGTTTCAATAAAATTCCCGAATCGTTCGAGTTGTTGACTGTGTTCTTCATTTCAATTCCGAATATAATCTCATAGACTTCTTTGTTTGATATTCAAATGATCTCATCTATCCAAATCTCGATTCGGAATCCCTACCACATATAACCCGTATACTTACATTAAACCCAAAATATATATAAAGAAAAAGGCAAACCCAACCGATGGATGAAACATTGTGGGTGATGGGTGGGAATTTGTTACTTTTCATTATAGTGGAATGAATTCCTTTTTTTTTGAACGGCCAACTAAACGAAACCTGAACTTGAATCGGGAAGCCCAATGGTAAAAGGCTGTCATCGGCGCCCAAGCCCATCAGTCAACCAGTTCCAGGGAAAACCACATCCGCGAGCGACCGGGTGGAAAACCTTTAGCTCAAAGACTCGAACTCGCAACCTTAAGGCTACGAGTCATCCCATCATTGCTTATACCACTAGGACAAGTCCTAGTGGTTGGAATGAATTCCTTTCATAAGATTATTATGACTTTGAACAGAGAAATTAAATAAAACATTAACGGATACTGCGCAAGTATCTGAGAAGCAACACCAAAAACGTAGACTTAAAACAAAAATATCACATCAACAGTAAAATTTCTTGATTATTTAATTTGAGGCTAATCGTCTTAAGGTTTAATTATGTGGGGAAGGAGCACTGGATGGTAGGCGTAAGGCTTAACATTATTAACCCCTCAGGCGGAGTCATAAGCCAGGGGCGAATCTATAGGAGGGTTAAGAGGGTCCGTTGACCCTCAGTTTAATTGGAGCTTCTTTATACATCTATATAACTTTAATGTCTTTTTTTTATTTAGTGTAGTTCGAACCTCTCAAATTGTTCTGGCGAGGACCTAGAGTAGTTTAGATGAAAAAAAGATATCAAAATAGCTTAATTAGATTTTTTCGGATGACCATTGTGAAACCTGCAATATGCAAAGAGCTATCAGTTTACACGATGCAAGGAAGAAAATGGAGTAAATAGGGATATATTAAAATACACTATTTTAGTGTACTTGGAAAGTGAAAAAAAGGATAAAGTATACTGACATCTTCTAATGGGTGTACAATACCCTTACCGAGAGCTCGGTGAGGGTGATGATGTGGCACCAGGAGCTCGGTGAGAGCATTGCAGCATTGTCTCGGTGTCCTCGGTGGCACACCTCTCGGTTACAGGCCCCCGAGTTCTTGCTCTTCTCCACCGAGGTAAATTAGAACGTTGGGAATGTGGGTCCCCCCACCCAACGGCTAGAAATCGACTTTTCAAAAAAAAAAAACTTTTTTTTAAACCTAAATTCAAACCTATAAAAGCCCACTTTTTACACCATTTTTTACACAACACTCATCTTTATCTTCATCTCTACCTCTTTAATCTCATCTTTTCATCATGAATCCAAACTTTTTCTTCAACTCAAATCCGAACGACCAAAATCCATTGCCCCCACCTTCGCAGTGAAACACTTCCAAACGGGTGGCTATGTTCCATACATTGTGTCGTCAATGTTCGCGGTTCCACAACTGGGTGGTTGGAGCCAAGAAAACCCCCAACCTTCTTACCTTCGAAGCGACTCTCAACCCGATTCTGTAACACCCATACCCATTTTTCTTTACAAAAGATGACGCCAATTCATTAGGTCCCAGTATTTATAACATTCCACTACTACTATTACCCTGCCACACTTACAAAAGATTTGTTTAAGTTTTGGTTGTCATACAAGACACCATTTAAGTTTGTTAATAAACAAAAGGGGAGAATTCATTTCACAAAATATACATCCCCTAATCACGTCTTGAGTGTTCTGTTCTTCATGGCAAGGCTTGATCATCCGCTTGAGCTTCCTAAAACATTACCTACAACAATACTAGTAACACGTTAGTGAATGTGGAAAGCAAACTCAACAGAAATGATAACGAATGCTAAGATTACATCAAGCAAACATCAAACAAACATTTTAGGGCGGATCTACTCCTCGCGTATCGCGAGGGGATTCTTCGCGTATTGCGAGGTCCCTAGCGTATCCCTTGGGACACTTAATGTTCCAGGCGATACGCCTGGAACAGTATTTCCAGGGATCTGACGAAATTTCCCCTGTTTTCATACTTAGCCAAATTTCTAGGATTTCCGATTTGGCCAGAATTCTCAAAAATGAGTCCAAACTTAACTCTCCTACCTCGAATTCATCCAAATAGCCCCCGTTATGTGATTATCACAAACGTGTGAAAGGTATAACCAATAACCATATGATTTGATTAAAATCCTCAAGATTCTTTCCGACCCGTTGACCCATTATTGTCTATTTTCACAAACGCTTACCCAACCTCCATAACCACGAGTCATGTTCTTTACATAAAAGCCCTGCACCTAAATATTTACTTAGTCTTTGCAAATAAAAGTTAGAATCAACAATTATATACTCGACAAATATGCATATGACCACTTATATGGATATGTTCACCCACTCTCTATAAATTTTGAATTCGGTGAAAACCCACAAACATCAACAATTCTAGTCTACATCGGAATTTAGATTCAAGATCCCAACTTCCAAGATGGAGCATAGGATGATCATTATCCTAATTTGTCCGTTCACCAACATTACAACTTAGGGATCTAAAATCCACAACTTCTAGTAAGTGAGGATGCGTCATGATCATCCTCGTTACCATCTAATCATCAACAACTATCATGTTAGCTACATTCAAAGATAACTTTAGGAACTGTTTTGGTCAAAAACTGCCTAAGCAATTA
>JBCNJP010000349.1:0-39234 GCA_039602395.1 Deinandra increscens subsp. villosa
ACCCTTGGTGTTGTATCCAACATCTAACATATCTTTCTATTTCAACTTACCCCAAACGGGTCATGATACATACTTTGCTTAAACAAACTTTGGTGTTATTCGTCCTTACCTAAAAAGGGTCATTTAAACCATCTTACTCAAATGGGTTATTATAACCATCTTACCCAAACGGGTCATTTTAACCAACTTATCTAAACGGGTTATTTTAACCATCTTACCTAGAGGTGCAAATCCCAAACCGGTTTGGGCCTCCAAACCGGTTCTCAACCCGGTCAAAACCGGTTTTGACCAAGTCGGTTCCCAAACCGGTCAAACCGAACCGGTTCCTATCGGTTAGGGGTATTTGTGAAGAAACCGGTTTTCAAACCAATTTGGCCCAAACCGGTTTGAAACCGGTTTGTTCACATTTCTTGAACCAAAAATCTAGCCGTTTTATAGCCGTTGTAAACGGTCATATAGCCGTTTTTTCGACCGTTTGGGGGGTGTTTGAGCCTAAAAATTGGTATATATACCCCTTGATGTGTTCTAAACATTACCCCACTTCTCAATCTCTAAAAGAACTCTTAAATTAACAAAGATTACCACTCATTCCACTACTCATTCACTCAAAAAATGGCCTCTTCAAGTACTCAAAGCAACGCTACGTTCAATGTTGGTAGTGGTAGTAGCGACGACGCGTACTCGATTGTGAAGATTGTTCAAACAAAGAGGGCTCCGCATTTGTGCGGGTCGCATTTCGACTTGGTTGAGTTGAAAAATGGTTTGCAAAAGGCTCGGTGTCATTATTGCGGTTTGCTTACGAAAGGAGATTCGAACTCGAATCTTAAAAACCATGTGGAACTTTATTGCAAGAAGAACAAGAATAACCCAAGTAGTGATCAAACTCAAGTTGGGGTCGATTGAGGCTTGTGGAATTTTGATCCAGAGATGGTTCGTGAACGAATGGCTAACTTTGTGATTCAAGAAAGTTTACCATTTGACCACTTCGACAACCCGCGCTTGACGGCCTTGATTCAAGAAACACTTCAACCACGATATCGTCAGGTAAGTCGTACAACTCTTAGAAATGATTGTGTTAAAAGATGGAGACAAGCAAAAAAACAATTAGTTTTTGGTTTTGAAAATTTAAATACCGGAGTTAACTTAACTACCGATGTTTGGTCGGCTCCGCATGGTTTACCTGATTCTTACCTTTGCGTAACCGCACATTGGATTAACCCCGATTCTTGGCAAATGATGAAAAGAACCATTTCTTTCGAAAAATTCGACTATCCTCATGACGGTGATCACTTGTTTGCTATTTTGGATAGTGTTATTCAATTTTATAAACTTGAAAGCAAAATATTTTCAACTTCTTTTGATAACGCTTCGAATAACACAAGTGCGGTTTCAAAATTAAGACTAAAATATGTACCGATTTGTCAAGGTATCTTTTTTCATACTCGTTGTGTCGCACATATCATTAACTTGGTTGTGCAAGATGGGTTAAACCATGAGGGGATTGGGAAAGTTAAAGATGATTTTAGACAAATGTTAAAGGATGTTTTTCATAGTGGAAAGAAACGAGCAACTGACTATCGCGATTTTTGTCACGAAACGAATTCGCTCTATTTGGGTCCGATTTGGGATGTTCCAACTAGGTGGAACTCAACTTGGAAAATGTTAGAGTGTGCGGTTAGGCAACAACCTTCTTTAGAGTTGTTTCATGACAACCTTGCTTCACAAGGTGTTGTGCATGTCTTTCCTACTACGGGTTGGGCAATTATCAAACAATTAACCGAACTACTTCAAACATTTAAAGAGGCCACTACATACTTGTCGGGAGTTTATTATCCGACAAGTAACTTGGTACTTCACCAATTGTTTATCATGTGTGAAAAACTAAATGAGTTTGAGTTTGAAGGTGAAATTTTTGAAAAAATGCTTGAACCTATGAAAGACAAGTTTAAAAAATATTTTACCGATTTTCCGGCCGTCTTTACTTGTGCTACCGCTTTAAACCCTTACTTCAACGCATCCGGTGTGGATGTATTAATTGATGATATCTCCAACGCTTTGAACTTAAATGATGAAAATCCTAATTTTAGTGAAATTGCAAAACAACGTTTTAATTCACATTTTCAAAGCATGTATGAAGTTTATTACCAAAAGTATGGTAATATAAGCAACATACATGAGGCGATGAATTCGGCATCGGAAAGTACTTCAAAATCTAAAACTAGCAAAAATCTTTTGAACACGTTAAGAAACATCGGTAGTAAACGAGCCAAGAGTTCCACCCCAAGTAGTGAGTTTGGGAGATACACCGGGACCGATTATCTTCCACTCCTAAATGAGGATGAATTTGATGACTTTGATATTTTGGGTTGGTGGAAAGGAAATCAAACAAATTACCCGGTCCTTTCCGCCATGGCCCGAGACCTACTAAGTGTCCAAGCTTCCACGGTAGCTTCGGAATCAGGCTTTTTCTCTTAGTGGCAGGGTGTTATCCATTCGGAGGACTAGGCTCACCACGTTGTCGCTTGAGACTTGCATTTGCTTGAAGGATCACTTAGACGCAATGGAACGTATACAAAACGTTTCTAATCTTGAAGGTCAAATTGACGTGGAGGTGATTGTACACGACGATGAGGTAGCGGCGGGGACGGCGTTTCCACATTCCGATGAAGAAGTTGAAGCCGATGCAAGACAAACAAAACAACGAAAAAGGGCGGCGGCGGCAATGGATTAAACTCAACTACCCGAACAATAATGTTTAATCTAGTTAAAATAATTTGTATTTTCTTTCAAATTAGGTACTTTTGCAATCGTTTAGGTGTGAACTTCTTCTCTTTTGTAATATTTTATGTTTTTATTCAATAAAAAGTATGTTTTTTTAGTTTTTATAAAGTTAAAAAATATATATATATATATATATATATATATATATATATATATACAAAACCGGTTCAAACCGGTTTGAGATCCCAAACCGGTTCGGTTTGGAACCGAAACCGGTTTCATCGGTTTCCAGATTCCTGCTTAGAACCGGTTTGGTCTCAAACCGGTTTTGACCAAAACCGATTTTTGTCAAAACCGGTTTGAGTTACCGAACCGGTTTGGTTTTCAAACCGGTTTTAACCATCTCACCCAAACGGGTCATTTTAACCATCTTACCCAAACGGGTCATTTTAACCATCTTACCCAAACGGGTCATTTTAACCATCTTACCCAAGCGGGTCATTTTAATTATCTTACCCAAACGGGTCATTTTAGTCATCTTACCAAAACGGGTCATTTTAACCATCTTACCCAAACGGGTCATTTTTACCATCTTAGCCAAATGGGTCAGTTTAACCATCTTACCCAAACGGGTTATTCACTATAATTCTACCCAACCGGGTCATTCTTTACAACCTTGCCTAGACGGGTCATTCATTACAATCTTATCCAAACGTGTCATTCGCTATAATTCTACCCAACCGGGCCATTCTTTACAATCTTTACCCAAACGGGCCATTCATTACAATCTTACCCAAATGGGTCATTCGCTATAATTCTACCCAACCGGGTCATTCTTTATAATTTTTACCCAAACGGGTCATTCATTACAATCTTACCCAAATGGTCATTCGCTATAATTCTACTCAACCGGGTCATTCCTTACAATCTTTACCCCTACGGGTCATATTATAAATATTTGCACACAGCATACTTCACTTATGCATTCTTAACCCAAACGGGTCAAATTACACATATTCACATACTACATACTTCATTTATGCGTTCTTATCCAAACGGGTCATATTATACATATTTGCACACAACATATTTCATTTATGCTCTATTAACCCAAACGGGTCAACTTACACATATTCACATACTACATACTTAATTTATGCATTCTTACCGAAACGGGTCGTATTACACACAATCACATAACATTCTTCGTTTATACATTCTTAACCCAAACGGGTCATAACTATCCGACCTCATTTCATCATTTATTAGCATAAACAATCGGTTCATCGTTTACTTCTAGTCTATATGAGATAGTTATCCATGCTAGATTACCACTATCCCATTTGCATACTTTATAACAAAATTAAACACTCTTAAACGTTACCTCAAGTCTTCCAATTTAGTATTCTTTGATGGCTTGAGCTCCCACCATATTCACCTATAATTAATTAAGCACTTAGCTTAATAATCCACAACATAGTCATACTTGATTCTGAAGTACCTTACTAACTATCTTTCGTCAAAACTACACACTTTCAAGTTCTACATCTCTTTTAGGAATTTTCACAAACACTTGGTGTGCATGAAAATACCTAATTTATCACATACACTTTTAACATACCAATTTACCCTTTCCTCACATACTTGCATCTCAATTTATAATTCTGTGTAAACTTTACAACCTTTTTCACATATTCAAGCATACTTAGGGTTTAATTTAGCAATTCTAACCCACCCTCATGATCATGTTTTAACTTTAAGAGGTGGTTTAACCCATTTTAATCATCCACTAAAATCACAAGAACTTACAAATGCAACCTAAGAATTAGGCTTCATTTACATCTTGGATGCTTTTACAACTGATTTCATACTTCAATTTAACTAATTAAGAAGTATCATGCATGAACAACTTAGAGAAAAAAACATACCTAGCACCCATATCAAAAAAGGTTTTTGGGATGTTACAATAACCAATAAAAAAATATGATCTCAATTGTAGACATGATCCATCATCGTCCTTACACAATTTAATGCCCTGAATTACATCACAAAATCAAATCCAAAAACGGAATCGATATCTTTAAAAAAAACATAATTAGTTCCACAATTACCGATCGAAAGTTCGAAACACAATTACATGAACTCTTAGCAGCTTCAATATCATAATTGAAAATGATGAACAGGTGTAGATCGCAAGAGATTACTACTACCCGTGAAGTGTGGAACACAAGTGTAGATCAGAAGCGGGGCGGATTTAGTAAGGTGGTACCGGGTTCACGGGAACCCAATGGATTTCGGATTTTTATTATAAATATATGTAAAAAAGTAGGAGTGAATCTACATATAGATTAGGAGTGAATCCGAATAATGAATCCTCTCCTTAGTTTAGTTGGTTCTAGGCGCCCTTTCTAACCTAGAGGTACATGGTTCGAGTCCGGGCAACGTGATTTATTATTATTATTATTTTTATTATTATATATTATTATTATTATTATTATTATTATTATTATTATTATCATTATTATTATTATTATTATTATTATTATTATTATTATTTTAAGTAACTTAAATTAGGGTTTTAACCTACAAAGCTTTAGGGCTAGGTTGTTACTCGCCTGATAATTTTGATATAAATCTAGTATGTTGAATATATTCATCTAGTCAATTAGGGCTACTTATTACTGATCTAGCTATTATCTGTTGCTGATATGCCCTGCTTGTTTGATTAAATCAAATGTCTAAAGTACATTTGAACTAATGAAATTTTAAATATTTTATGAACATCTTAGATGGATCAGAAGCTGCAAATTTCATGTTTATTATGTGACTTGTCTATAATGTTACAATCTCCTAAATTACTATTTCAAAATTTCATTCACTCCATAGTTCCCTTTTCCATAGGCCGGGAAGAAATCAATCTAGCTACGTCGAAAAAGAAAGTTGCATGATTTTGTGTGAGTGGAGGTGATTCTATGCAAGTCGAAAAGGAAATTAAAATCAAGTTATCTTAAGGTGTGTGATGTGGTGGCCACTTTGGAGGGAAATAAAGTCATCAGGTGAAATTGAAAGATATAAGTCTAGGCTTGTTGCTAAGGGGTATAGTCAGAAAAAGGACAATGATTATGATGAGACATTTTCTCATGTTGTGAAAATGGTAATTGTTAGGTGTATTCTAACTATAGCTGTGTTATAAATGGCCTCTTTATCAGTTAGATATTAACAATGCATTTCTATATGGGAATTTAAATGAAGAAGTCTACATGTCATTACATCAAGGTTATTATTCTGTGAATGAGACTAAAGTGTGCAAGCTGAATAGATCTCTTTATGGGCTGAAACAGGCCCCTAGATTGTGGTATGAAAAATTAGTTGACGTGTTATATGATCTTAAATTTGTTCAAAGCAAGTGTGATCATTCTCTATTTGTCATGTCTGCTAAAGATGTGTTTGTCATATTGCTTGTATATGTAGATGATATTGTTATTACTGGGAATAATACTACGGAAATAGAAAATGTCAAAAGAGCCTTAAATTCAAACTTTAGAATTAAAGATCTTGGCAATATTAAATATTTTATTGGAATTGAAGTGATTCATACAGATGATGGTTTATGTCTTTCTCAAAGGAAATATTGTCTTGAATTGTTAATTGAATATGGTATGACAGGCAGCAAGCCGGTTAGTTGTCTAATTGAGCAAAATTATGTTCTTTCTAATTTGTGTGGAAAAACCAAATCTGTTTTAAGTAGTATAACAGGTTATCAAAAACTAATTGGAAAACTGATTTATCTGTCTCATACTAGACCAGATATTGCATATTCAGTACATTTTTTGAGTCAGTTTATGCATGAACCTACTTTTGCTCACTTACAAATAAGGATGATGTTGGGTGTCGAATCCAGCAAATAAAATGATTAAAGAGTGAACCAACTTGATACACTAAAAGATAGTATAGCGAAAGTAAGGTTCGTCTCCTCAGGGATACGGATTAACAAATTATACCAAAGTTACTTATTTAGGTACGATATTATGAAGTGGTAACAAAAATGGGGGTTTGTGATTTTTATTGAAAAAAACAGAAATTAAGAAAAAAAACGGTAGAAAGTTAAAACGGCCGTTTTGAAACCGTGAAGAAGATCCCACGCGGCCGTTTCGGGATTCTGTGAAAAAAAACTGAAGATATTTTTTTTGGGTTTTAATTTTATGAAAAATTATTACCGATGAAGTTAACTAAAGCTTTTTTTTATAGAAGAAATTCGATTGATTAATAAAAATAGTTCCAACACAAAGGTATAATCTTAGTTTGATCTGACTCATGATCATGAACAATTATGGTGCGATGGTTTTATAATGAACGATTTGTACCGGTTCTAGATGTCACGCAGTTCGGGCATCCACTCTATCTAATGTCTAACCAAACGCCGTTCGTTGATTAGAGCCAACCCGCTACTCCAAGATCACGCCGTTCGGATCTTGACGTGCGGGTTGCGATGATATAAGAACCGGTTATAGCAAACACACACGCCGTTCGGTGTATTTAACTAGATCGGTTGACTCTATAACGAAAATGAATTCATAGACAAACTCAAAATCGTTACTTGTTCCTTTTATCAAAAATTAAAATCTATAGGAGATTTAAAATTAAAGAACTATATTAAATAAATCAATAAATTGATCAAGTTTATCAATAAATCTAAATATTTCAGAAATAATTCTAGGTTTAAGATCAAGAATCAACGCAAACAAATCGATTAAAACAGAACCTCATAATCGTTTCACATAAGTTTACGAATCAAAACCAAAATAACCCAAGTGCTAGAACTAGAAACCTACTAGCTGGACATGGCTAGATAAATCAATCCAATAGCAAAATTTAAAATCAAAACTTACGACTAAATTGATGGTTACTTAAATCCTCCACAAAAGAAAAAAAGAATACTTCTTTTCCTACTTGAATCTCTCTGCTCGTCTGCTTTCAGTAGTTCTAAAGAAGATCCCAAATGCCAAGTCTTTTTTTCTTTTAATCCTCCACGCCCCTTTTTGTGACAATTGCAACCTTCCAAGTTAACTCCGCTAACTTTTTCCGTTAACTCCGTTAACTTTTTCCGATAGTTCCGTTAGTTCCGTTAACGAACCCGAGACCCGTTATTTAAATGATTACATGTTTATTCATGTTTATTTGCTAATTAATTTTATTAACTTGTTTCGTGAACTCATTTCGCGATCTTATGTGTTAGTTGTGAAAAATTGCATTTTTATGCAAAGCCGGGCTTTGTGTGTAAATTTGAATTTTCATGTGTAAATGATATTTATACTTCTCCCGACTAAGTCTTGCATGTTAAATGAGTTTAAAACAATTGGTGATGTTTTTAAAATTTTTACTTTACAACTTTTAGTTAAAAACCCACTTAAAATGAGTTTTATACCCTTATGCTTAAAAATGAAAACTTGAGGGGCTTAAATGGTAATTTATACTTAATCAAAATCTGCACAAAACCCATCCCCCACCCCCATTCACGATCTCAGCTCCCCTCTCCCTCTCTTCTTCACGACTCAACACACACACACACACACAATCGCGATTTTTGGAGAAATCAAGCATAAAGAGGTAAAATCCGAAGATCTTAAGCTCCTACAAGCTTCAAGAACACCAAAGGAAGCTCCTTCTTCTTCTCCTCTCCTCCCACCTGCGATTTCTCTCTCTAACTTGTAAGCCCTAAAATCTTGAATCCGAAATTCATGGTTGCATGTGTGTTCTTTTGTGTTTGAATGCTAAATGGTGAGCTTCTATGCTCATAAATCATGTTTTAAGTTAAGGTATGTTAAAGGCTGATTTGGGGCTGATTTGGGGCTGATTTGAAGTTGGGTTTAAGGGCTGGAAATTGTGTTCAAATCTGCTATGAATGTTCTTGTATGTATATTGGGTGTTTGGACATGAAGTTTGGGCATATGTGCTTGTATACTAGTCTTTATGTTGAGATTTTGCTATGTTTTGGATATGAACATGTTGAGAATTGAAAATCCATGTTAAAGTGTTTATATTGATGTTAGTAGAAGTTGGATGACCAAATTGTTGCTAAAAATTAGAAAACCGAAACTTTTACAAATTACCCATTTTGGACAGATTCGGCCAGATTTTTAGGCCATTTTGCAGAGGTCATAACTTGCTCAATTTTGCTCGGAATCAGTTGATTCTTTTTCCCTAGTAAAGTATTATGTCTTAGCTTCGAGTCGGCTACTCGCACACTTTCTGAAACCTCCGTTTGGTCATCCAAATAGCTGATGCAAGTTAGGAGTGCAAAGCTGTCATTTTCTGTGAAAAGTGGACTTTGCAAATTGGTTGGGCATGTAGATCTTGTTTTAATGGTGTGGTTGCTATTTGGACTTGATGTTTATATGTTGAAAGTAAGATCTGGAGAATTTAATGTTTAAATTCCAAATTTTGAATAAGTTATGCAAGTTTTCATTTTACCTTGACTTGTTTGCTAAATGCCAAAAGTGCCAACTTCGGACGTGCATAACTTTCTCATACCTTAACTTTTTAAGTTGATTCTTTTTGCAACATTCCCTAAATATTGAGTAGTTCATGCCTGCAAAATTACAAAACCTAACTCCAAGTAGGGAGCAAATTAGGCATGCCACCAAATGGTGTGTCAAAGACAATAATGTTGATTTTTGCCAACTTCCAACACACATAACTTTCTCATTTCTTAACATTTTTACTTGATTCTTTTTGCAACATGTCCTAATTGATATGTAGTATATGCCTGCAAAATTTAAGGATTTAATTCCAAGTATTGTGGATTTTAGCTATGCCACTAGTTAGATGCTTGGAGTTTGACTTTTTGGCAAAACTTTGACTTTAATTGCAATTTCTTGATTTTCTCCCAAATTGAGACTTGTATGTGCATTATGTGGCTTGTATGATTGTATGAAACATGCTTAGGTGCTTATGTGTTATCTTTCGTCCTCGCGACACCTCCTAACCCGTTTAGGTCATATTTGCCCGATTAGGTTGATTGTGACCAACCTATTGCTTCTTTTGGCTGAGTACCAGTGCCCCCTCAGGTGAGTTCATTACTATATGTTGCTATGTCCATTCAGGGACGATAATGCGCAACGGTAAGGTATTTCTTACTAAGTAAACTTTTTCCGACCAAATATCATATGTATCATTGAATTGATTGTTAAACTTCAAAAGTCCTTACATTCGGACCGTTAATATAGAATAGCTAGGTGATGTTGAGTAGTACTACTGGGGATTGACACCCCCGCCCAGCGGTGCACGTGATGCACCAACCCGACTGGAGGTCGGACTGGGACCAATGTTATCCTACCCTCCGTGGTCTTTCAGGACATGGGAAGGCAAATCCGTAGGTAATCCCTATACATTGTCAGCTTCGGTTGCGAACAATTCAAATATGCATAAATTAGGCTAGCTACCTACGATATGGAAAATTTTACAGGTCTTATGATATTGATTGTGTTGTACCTGTCTTTGATCATAAATATAGGTCTACCTGTGACGGGTAGACCGCTTAGTGAACTCACCAGCCTTGGCTGACACTTGATTGTTGAATGCTTTTCAGGTGGCTTGGAGGATCATGGATGGCACGGGCGTTGGCAGTACTTGCTCTTTGTAAAACCCTTTTGAAAGTCGTATTTCAGATACTTTAGTAATCACTTTTACTAAACAACAACCTTGTAAACTTTTAATGTTTCCGCTGATTTTTGTGAAATATAAACTCTGATTTATTAAATGTAATACATGACTGTTTACTCCTTTAACTATGGCTTGGTTGTAACTAAAGACTTGGATCCTGGTCTGGATCACACCCCACACGGTTATACTCCGTTGGTGGAAATTGGGGGTGTGACACTTTTTTTATCCACATATTTAGGAGAAGTTGTTTTTCTTTTTTTTTCTCTTCTTTTTAAATCTTCTCATCGCAATCTCTTTAAAAGTTCCTAAGTTTTAGGAATTTTACTACATCTCTTATAAACCCAACACGATCATGTGACTTTAGTGTTTAAACTCTAAACGGCCGTTTGGACCTGCTGTCCAAAACTTCTTCAATCTCAAAATCAACACTTTTTAGCTTCCATGACCCATCCAATGCTTCTCTTGTCACTCTAAACAGCTTCACTCCTACATGACAATTAAAACAACCCAAAGTAGACTCCATTCCACAAATATGACTATTTCACAAAATATGTGCAAATATATACAATGAATGCATGATATGTGGCCAAAATGGGCGGTAAAACTATGATATAATATGCATAAAAATCCAACTAACAGATGAGATTGCTTAGATATCTTAAAATGTCACCCGGTATGGGAATTTTCTAAAGGTTCTTTAAACATTGTTAAAGTGTTCACTGATTCTGATTGGGCAAAATGTTTGCACACCAGAAAATATGTGACAGGTTTCTGTGTATTTTTTGGTAATACTTTAGTTTCGTGGAAAAGCAAAAAACAAAACACTATATCTAGGTCTACAGCAGAAGTTGAATATAGAGCTATGTGTGCTGGTACCTATGAAGTTATGTGGCTTATAAACCTGTTAAGTAAATTAAATATAACAGTTTCTTTGCATGTTCCCCTTCTATGTGATAACACTGCAGCCATCTCTATATCTGCTAATCCTGTGTTTCATGATCGCTCAAAACATTTTGAACTTGATATGTATTTTCTGCGTGATCAAATAATGAAGGGGTGTATTAAACCTGTTAGTGTGAGTTCTAAAGCTCAATTAGCAAATTTATTTACTAAAGGTTTATTAATTCAACAACATGAAAGTTTTTGTTCCAAACTTAATATGATTGATGTATTTGCCAATAAAACTGAGGGGGTGGGGGGGGGGGGGGGGTTAAAAATATAGAGTTATATTTTTATATTTTTAGGTTTATATTTTATCTCTAGTTTTATTGGGTTTTTTGTATCTGTGTAGATGCCATTGGGCCTGTTGGCCCATGGCCTAGGTAGCAGTTAATGTGGGGAGCTGGGGAGCTGCTAGGGTTTAGTTGGAGCTGCTAACTCGTTCGAGAGTTTGTTTGAGGCTTCGGGTGATAGTCTCCTTTGTACGCTGCTAGGGTTGAGAGAGAGAGATTGTTACGAAAACTGGTGCGCCACTCTTGATTTTCTCAGCTGCTACTCTTGTCACTATTCTAGGGTTTCTTCTGTGACTCATCAGATCTTGATGAGTCTGTCTTCCCGTTAGATCGTAGTGATTCTAAGTAGAGAGAGTTTCAGTATCAGCGTGTTGATGATTGTTTCGGTTTTGTTTTAGATCTATTGAGTTTAGATATGTTGTGTACCTTGTATTTCTGCTTGTATTTCTCTGGTTCTAGTGTTAAATCTTCAAATATACCATATTTTTGACAATTGTTAGAATTCCGACCATCGAAAATAAGTGAACCCAATGAAATAAAATTATGGATCCGCCCCTAGTGATTGGTGTTTTGTTGACAGTGTAACAGTTTTTTGTTTGAACCGTTTTGATCGTTACACTTTTTCCGTTTCATCTTTCTTTATGTAGGGTTATAAAAATTTAACTATTTTATGTACCGGTGTTGTAAGTGAACCCAATAAAATAAAATTATGGATCCCCCCTGGTGATTGATGTTTTGTTGACAATGTAACAATATTTTGTTTGAATCGTTTAGATCGTTACACTTTTTCTGTTTCATCTTTCTTTATGTACCAGTTGTTTCGCGGGAACATGCTAAAAAACAGGTTAAAATATAGATTACTACGAGTAAATTTAATCAAAATCGAAATAAAAGTAAATAAAATCTAGGGTTCAATACGTTTGATTCACAGCTGTCTCCGAGTATCTCGTTGCTCACCGTCCACCGTGCTGCCGCCATAGTCTCCGTCGAAGCTCACCGCACCCCCTCCGTCGAACCTTGAATTGTTCAAGTTTGTTCTCTCTTCAGTTTCTGCAGTTATACGTCTGATTTGTCAGCTATAATCTTCTAATTTCTGCTTAAATTTATTCGTTTACAACACTATCGAATGCGTACGATATTTTAGGATTCAATTCCTCCTTCTCCTCTGAGATCAATTTGTTAGAATAACGTGTTAATTAGCTTGCAAATAAAGCTTAAATTCATCCGGAATTATAAAATTCGATCTGGTTATATTAATTAATTCTGGTTTGCCTTGGTTAGTTAACATAAAGGATACACAAATGTGTTCGTTGTATGATGAATGTGAGCAAGAAGAAGAGATTGCTTGGAACAATGTTGCAGCAGGCCTATCCATGGATGCCGATGGTAAGAGAAGACAATCTTAACACGCTATTCTGCAGAAAAACTAGTTGTAATTTGATCTGTTAATCCGTAGATAATCGTAATTTGGCAACCACTTAAATCGCTGATTATATGATGATTACAAATTGATAATGGTATAAGCAAGGTCAAACACTATTCCATGCAGACTCTTTTGTTACATCTGATTATTTGATTCTGATTATTCCATATCACACAACCACTTTCGAAACCACACCTTGGTTTTAAAGTGTGTGCATTAGGTGATGCGGTCTGATTTGGCTCATTGATATTTGAACAAGATACACTGCTGTTCATGTATTGCATATTTATATTTTTTAAGTCACCTGTTGTTTATATATTGTCTGATATTGATTTTAGGATCATTTTTATATGTTTTTTAAATCATCTGGTGTTTACTGTTTTTATACCTATTTTCTTTTTTTGTGATTTTATACCTGATTACATAACTAGCAAGTGAAAGTATAAACACGTATATCGATTTTATATACTGTGTTTGAATAGCCTGTTTTCTTTTTTGAAAATCACCTGTTTACTTATTTTTTACCTGATTTTGTAAATTAGAGTGTTTTTTATTTATTTTTTATTTTTTTATGTTTACCTTGTTTAAGTGTGCCGTAAGTATGCTCTATAAGTGTGTTATAAAAGTATTTTTATGTTAAATATAAAATATTAACAATATAAAAGTTGCTGTGTATAATTATTTTTGTAATAGCAAACGTCTCACATACATGATGCGCAAAATATTTTGGGACCAAGAAGCATCGGATCGTCTCACTCTTTTTAAAACCAAAAAACACACTCCTAAACATGCCCTAAGTTTGTAAATAATGAGTAAAAGAAGGTTATTTGTATTCATTTTGTAGAATTTTTATTCAATTCGGATGGTTATATTTGTAGTTTCTCTCTTTCCCAGCGAATGAACAACAAACTCTATTGGAGGATGACATTGAAAAGATAGAAATACCTGCCCAAGGGGAACTGAATTTGTATGCAGCTGATCAAGAACCATTTGAGGGTATGCTGTTTGAATCAGATGAAGCAGCAAGAACATTTTATGATGCTTACGCAGGGCGGGTTGGTTTTGTTACACGTGTTTTATCTTCCCGTAAGTCCGAGAGAGATGGAACAATAATTTCCCGTGGACTTGGATGTAGAGGGGATTTAGAAAATCATAAAAATGAGAGCATTATGAATAAGAAAAAGAATAAGGGCAGAGAAAATTGTGCAGCAATGATTTTAGTAAAGAGGGAGAAACCGGGGAATTGGGTTGTCAGGAAATTTATAAAGGAACACAACCATCCACTTCATGTTTCAGTTTCAAAGCGACGGCTCCCATTTGTAAGTTTGCAGTGACTTATGCATCTAAATAATTCCTTCCGCATAATATCAGAATTAAACACAACAATATTCCTTTTTTGATGTCCCAGAAGGAAGTGCAATATTTTCGTGTTGGGAACACAAGCATCCACTATGTGTTTCAAATTTTGCTTGTTGGTGTCCCAAAAGGAAATGCAGCATTTTCTTGCTGGGGACGGTTTTAGTCCAACCTTATTAGTTCACCCATTAGTAATTATATAAGGATATCCACATCTTAGATTTTGATCTACAATATTTTCTTTTTTATCCATCTTTATTGATGGGCATATTGGATAAGGGAAAAGAGCATTAGAATAACCAGCTTTATAAGATACAATATTTACATAATTAACCCTCTATTTAATATTCTATATACTTGCATTCTAATATGTCTAATATGATTTATGTTTTGGGTAACCATCTTCGTTTGCACCAATAAAAAGGTCACCGAATTTCTAAGTTTTGAGAATTTTGAGATAGAAATCTCAAAACTTTCAGTAATTTCAATTTACGGTAATCTGACCATGTTGAATTTTATCTTGGGGGGTTATAAAGACCTGTTGACTTAGTTGATTACCCTAATTGCAAAAAAACTTAAAGTTTGAACCTTCTAGTGGGTTCAAATAAAGTATGTTACCCAAAACATAAACCAGATAATTATGAAACTCTCCAATATTCTGGTTAAAATATTTGCCAAGTCAAATTTTGCATTTACTTTGCATAGGATGAGAAAGACAAGAGAATTCAGGAACTAAGTGCTGAATTGCGGGTAAAGAAGCGGCTAACTGCAGCATATCGGGAACAACTTCTTGCTATAATGAAAGATGTTGATGGTTACAATGAACATCTATCCTCAAAAGTTGAAACTGTACGTAAAAGTTTAAGAAAACTTGAAGCAAACATCCTTCAGATATAGGCCAACCACCATATGTGAGGTGAGTAATCTAGTATATCTTCATATACGTCATTCCTATTTTCTTGCAAATTGATCATTATTCTTGTGAAAATGACAAAAAGAACGCCCAACTTCCAAAAAGAAAATAGCGATTTAGACAAATTTTGAGGATGTAAATGCAAAAAAAGAAGAAGAGAAATTGATCATATGTCGTAATATTCATCCAAAATCATGCATTCTTTGAAAGAGAATGCATGTTCATGACATGTGTATGTGTATTACAAGAATGATGGTCTTTTTGCAGCAGAATACAGTACAATGGTTCATGCGGCACTTAGTTTTGAATCAATCTCAGATGAATAGATTCAAATATTTCTTCTACCTGTTAAAAAAAACTGGTAGTGGACTATGTAATATTTAGCTATTAATTGCATTTGCATATAAAGGAGATTTGATCATATCAGTCATTAATTACATGTAGAGCCTTTATGCACAACTATATTATTTTTATGATAAATTTTTATAATTTAACCATACTCAAATGCTATTTCTGGCCAATTGTATAGTATAATAATAAAGTGCTTTTCTGATAAGTTTTTATAATTTAAGTATTTAAAAATACTCGAATGCTATTTCTGGCAGATTGTATAATATAGTAATAAGGTACTCGCATTTGACATGATCAAAACTAATATGCGCATCTATTTTTTAACATTTGACATGGTCAAATTCCCAGATCTTGATTGCATGGTAAAGCCGCCATTGTAGAATTGTATAGGATACGATTCCATTCGGAACCCATGGCTGTTTATCGCGAGGAGAATGTAAATTTTCTGATTTTATAAATTATTTGGCAGGTAATCATCGTACTGGTGCGCATGCTGTGTTAGCAGTTAATAGAGGTCGGCTTGTATAGATATGTATGTATATATCAACAAAGCTGCTGAGGGAGAAGAGTACAAAGATTTGGCGGAATATCCACGTCACCATGATGTTCTTCGAGGCTGGTGTTTATTTAGATGTAGTTAGCAAAAGGTGAGTAATTTGATGCCTAATTAATTTAGTAAGTATTTATGTAGAGAATGCACCATGTATATATGTTTATGAATGAGTGAATGAAAACCAAATAGGTTAACTGGCTTTCCTTGAAGTCCTAAACTTTAGGGGTGTTACATAAGTGTGTAAATGAGACCAACCTATCGTGATAGCTTGTTGAAAACTCTAATCAAGTTGAAGTTATTAAGGCAAAATTGGAGCTCTTTTAGTTAATGAGCTTGAGCCTGAGCTTAGTTAATGAGCTTGAGCCTGAGCTTCATACATTAAGTTATTAGGCTTGTGAGCATAAACAATGCCATTACTTGTATAATAATAGAATTAGGATGGTTGAAAATGTCTAAAAGCCTTTAGGGGAGGGGGTATGGTTGCCTTGTGGCTTCAAGGAGCCATGCTCCCCAACCAATCATCATGTGCCAACTCATTTGGGATGTTTTTGAAGCCTTGTCAAGCCACACCACAAGGTATGGTTGCCTTGTGGCTTGGAGAAGCCACCGAAAAATTAACATTTTTTTTTTTTGATTTTTAACATCTTTTAATAAACAAACAACTTTTATATAAAAAAACAAACACTAGCATTACGAAATCAAACGGTTACAATACTTGAAATTAAAAAAAAAAAAAACACGAATACAATTTAAAAAAAAACAACTAAAAGTTGCAATCCCATTCGTGGTAGCGGGTGATTTCTTCTTTGATCGATCCATGGTGAGTAGAATATAAAATATGTGAAAGAGGGAGAAGATAGGTGAAGAAGATGGTGTAAAAATGTTATGAGGTGTGTTTTATAAAATGTTTGGTTGTGTATATATAGTGAAATAAGAAAAAAAAAAAAAAAAAAAGAGCCGTTGGCTCTCAACGGTAAAAAAAAAAACGGTAATATTCACCCGGCTCCCCCCTGCTCCAAGAAACCGCTCCATCTCGAAAATTCCGAGCCGCGGACTAGAACCGGGGCACCCGGTATGGCTGCCGGCTGGAACCGCGCGGCAGGCATGGAGCCGCCTTGCGGTAACCCAGCCCATACCGTCCCCCCTTATAGTCCGAGGAGAGAAATTTGGACCATTGATTAAGAGCAATCAATGGTTAAGATGCACTAAGTTTATTAGGTTTGTGCATAAATAA
Source organism: Deinandra increscens subsp. villosa (assembly GCA_039602395.1). Classification (NCBI taxonomy): domain Eukaryota; kingdom Viridiplantae; phylum Streptophyta; class Magnoliopsida; order Asterales; family Asteraceae; genus Deinandra; species Deinandra increscens. The sequence goes on from JBCNJP010000349.1 coordinate 17,446, forward strand.
TGCTATTACTAGTATAATTATAGAAGAGTTAATTTCCTTTTCGGTCTATAAGTTTTACCAGTTTTCTCACTTTTAGTCTAATTTAAAAAAAAAAAAAAATTGATTTAAGGGTCTCACCTTTGATTTTTTTCTCAATTTTGGTAATCTTTAAATATTTGTCCAAGTTAATCATTAAAATCAATTACATTTATGTCCAAATCAAAATATATTCACCTTTAGATAGATCAACATCTTTTTTAAGTTGGTGAATTAGAGTTTAATTTGGACATAAATGTCCTTCATTTTAACGATTAATTTGGACGATTTTTTAAGTATACACGATGGCCTAACAAAAAAAAAGACAAATCCAAAAAAGGAAAAGGTTTTAGTGTTCATACTAGTTTCTTTTGTATATTGAGTATAACTAGAATTGTATGTGTGTGCATTGCTACACATTATTATTGTGTGTTTAGCTACATATTCTAGTCTGTGTGTATACTTGCAGGCCAGATGGTTGGCATTTTTCATATGACCTTTCTCGAGACAATTGTAACCTGCTTAGCGTTATACCCTCACTACTTTTTGGTCGCCATAAAGTCTTACCGAAAAACTATTCTACCTCGACCGGTATTTAGTAACTACTTAGGTTAGGTCTTTAAAGGTTGTTGAAAGTTTTGTTGTATTCGGCAGTAATTGCAATTGCAGGCCAGATGGTTGGCATTTTTCATATGACCTTTCTCGAGACAATTGTAACCTGCTTAGTGTTATACCCTCACTACTTTTTGGTCGCCATAAAGTCTTACCGAAAAACTATTCTACCTCGACCGGTATTTAGTAACTACTTAGGTTAGGTCTTCAAAGGTTGTTGAAAGTTTTGTTGTATTCGGCAGTAATTGCAATTGCAGGCCAGATGGTTGGCATTTTTCATATGACCTTTCTCGAGACAATTGTAACCTGCTTAGCGTTATACCCTCACTACTTTTTGGTCGCCATAAAGTCTTACCAAAAAACTATTCTACCTCGACCGGTATTTAGTAACTACTTAGGTTAGGTCTTCAAAGGTTGTTGAAAGTTTTGTTGTATTCAGCAGTAATTGCAACATCTATAGGTATTTGTAGGTGTGAGTATGGATATATGTTAAGATGATTGTGATAGTTACTGTGGATATGTGAATTTGTACCTGTGTCCTTGAATAGTTCCCTCTTTGTGGTTTTTTTTTTTTTTTTATTATTTTTTTTTTTTTGTAGCTTGCTTGTGGCAGGTGTGTTGTGAATGTTCATAAAACTCTCGGTTGACAGTAAATATCAGTGGTCCGCGTCCATATCTTCCTGCTTTTGATAGTTGGAATATTTTTGTTTGACCTCGATTTGCCTGTAATGGATCTGGTATGACTATTGGGAGTATGTAAGATGCGAATGGGTAAAGTGCAAAATAGGTCATTTCTGATTCATAGCAGTATCATATAAGGTCATAATTGATGTCGTAATGCTTTCTTTACCTTGAAGGCACTTCTCACTGGCCCGAGACAGCTTGGATATTGCGGTCCGCCTCTTTTCGACACTCACATACCCAAAGCAAAGACTAAGACACGTGTACTTGGGCAATTTTGAATAATCTGTTCTAGTGTACCAAAATTAGGGTGCCATAGACCGATTTTCGAAATAGATTTATTTTGTGTTAGTTTGATTATCGGGTCAAGAACACATTGTGTGGCTTGAAGCACATGTTGTAGGGATATGATCATGTAATAGTAAGCGTATGTCCGGATATTATTTAAGCCTACGGGGTCACACGTCTCGACACCAAATGTATTAATATTAATTAATGGTTAATTAATATTTATCACGAACATTTAACGAGGTTTCGTTAAAAACTGACAGTTAATTGTTAACAGAGGGGTGTTAGTTGTAATTAGAGAGAATTGTAATTAGATTACAATTGAGAAAAGGCTTTGGGATAAGCCTTTAAAGCCGAAATTCGGCCCATGCCTATCCAAACCCTTAACTTGTTTATCAAGTTCTCTAATCCTATATATAGACCTACTGGTTTATGGTTTAGGTATTGGTTGGTTGGCTGGCTGCATTTATCTGATAAAGGTGCAAACCCTAATTCTCTCTCTCTACTCTCTCGAATTCGGCAACAAGAAAACCCAAGGGGGTTTCGATTTCTTGTGTGGTTCGACCAAGCCTACATCAAGAGGAGTTCGTGATCGGTTGCTAGCACATAGCATTGGTGTGTCGTGTGTGCGATCGTAGAGGGATTTGTATCAAATCCTCCAAGAGATCAAGTCTTGCCGAGCTAAAAAGGTACACGTTCTAATACCGGTTAGTTAGATTAATTCATAGGATTCTTTCCGCTGCGTACTCGTGTTTTGATAAATAGTTATACAATCCCAACAGTGGTATCACGAGCCACCTATGATTTTAATTAATTACCGGGAATAAAACTTGGAAGGGGGGTAACCAAAACAAGATTCTAGCTTTTCGATTCATTTAAAAATCGTGTTTTACAATTGGAAAAGGTTTCGCAATTGGTAAAAACGAAAAAAAATTCGATGGAATAGGACTTTTCGACCCGATCGAAAAGTCCCTGATCGAAAAACGCTTCTCGACCCGATCGGAAACCCTTGATTTCCGATCGGAAAACCTATTCCGGTGCGGAGACCCTTGATTTCCGACCGGAAACCCTACTTTTCGATCCAAATCGTAAAGTGTTTACGAACTGGTCGAAAAGTAACCGATCGAAAAGGCTTTTCGGGCCGATCGAAAAGTATCCGATCGGAAAGGTTCCGATCGGAAAGGCTTTTCGACCCGATCGAATAGTCCACGATCGAAAAGTACCCGATCGAAAACCCTGCTTTCGATCGGAAACCCCTGCTTTCCGATCGTAAACTCAAATAATGAATCGAAAACCTCTTGCCGAATCGGAAACCCTAATTTTTAGCTCTAAAATTTGATTTTTGTGATCTAAAATTTTAAATCCAAGTTTTTGTTATTATTAGATAATTGTTATGAACAACATGTTGTACCTTTAAGATTTTAAAGTGTTAAAAAGAAGTAAAAACCATGATGTTTCATGCAAATCGTTCGTGGTTATTACTTAAATCAAAGAGGATTAAATTAAAATTATATGTGATAATTAGAAACCCTAAGATTATGTGATTATCTGATAATTGTGACATAATAAAAGGTTTATTGCAAATTTGTTTTATGAAAATCGAAATTTGCTTAAATAATCTATTGAAATATGATTTTGTTTATAAAATAAAATTTGTGTCCTAAAACTCAAAAGAAACACCGGCTCACCCATTTGAACACACTCTAAGAGAGGTATAAGTCGGGTCGCTCTGCTTCCCTAAAGTGGGTAGGTTTTTAATTGCAAAAGTTGCAAACCTCACCCCTACGCTTCTTTGTGTGTTGCAAATGGAGCTACCGAGCTCTTTTGATTTGGAAGACAAACTAAGAATTTTATAAACACATTATGTGATGAAGATAGTGCATGAATCTTCACACATAACCTTTTTGATCACGCATCAAAATTGTTTTGACCCAAACCAAACTTAAGTCTTTGCCATCCACCTTGTAAAGGACACTTGTGAATGTCATCTTACTCATTGGTACACAATGGTAAAATGGCATTTGCATGACAAATTCCCACTCATTGGTACACAATGGTGGACAATTTGTGCGTTCTTGGCTGGACGACTTAAAACGAGCTAGGCGGTGAGACCCTTGGCCCGTGGCAAAAGATGGGATGAAACATGACTACAAATCACTTGGTGCAAGTTGTAGGTCCCATAAAATCTAGGAATTGTATTTGGAATACAATTAGTGATCGTCACTTACCATTTGAATGCATCATTTCTAGCAGATCAACTGATGAAATGATGGCATGTCAATTGGATCCTAGCCTTAATAAAGCTTAATTGTTTAAAATGTTTAAACATTGGGTAATTAAATTTATTAAGGAAAAGATTATCGAAAATACTGATTTTTGAACTTAATCTGTTTTGTAGATGGCAACAAACCCTCCTCAAAACAATGTTGGTCATGCTTTTCGTCAAATGTTTGAAAGAGAAAAGCTGAACGGATCTAACTTCAATGACTGGTACCGTCAACTGAGGATTGTCCTTAGAGTTGAACGGAGGACCGATGTCCTTGAACATCATTGGCCGACCGAGCCAGCTGCTGATGCTTCTGAGCAAGAGAAAGCGTTCTACAACGCAGAGTACAGCAGATACGATGAGGTTGCTTGTATGATGATCTCGAGTATGACTCCCGATCTTCAGAAGCAATACGAATTTCATACACCTTGTGATATGATCAAAGAGCTGAAAGAAGATGTATGAAAAACAAGCTGGTGTCGAATTGTTCGACCTAGTTGTGGAACTCCACGACTTGAAGCTTGAAACTGGTAAATCGGTCAGTAGTCATGTGCTCAAGATGAAGAGCTACTTTGACAAATTGGAATCGCTCAATTATGGGTATAATCGTGTTGTTGCAGTTGGCATGATCCTCAAATCGCTTACGAAGGATTTTGAGGGTTTTGTGCGCAACTACAACATGCATAGTATGACTAAGACTATACCTGAGCTTCATGCTATGCTTGTCGAGTATGAAAAAACGATTCCTAAAAAGGCCACTGAAACACCCCAAGTTCTTATGATCAAGGGGGGTAAGATCCAAAAGGCTAAACGACCGCAAAAGGGGAAGGGCAAGATTGATGGCAAGGGTAAAGGCAAGGCTGTTGCCCATATCCCTAAAGCCAAGCAAACCCCTCCGGCCCCTAAAGAGCATCAGGCTAAGGACCAGATCTGTCACCATTGTGGTGAAGTCGGACACTGGAAGAGGAACTGTCCTACCTACCTAGCTGAGTTGATGAAGAAGAGAAAGAATACTAGTGGGACTAGTACTTCAGGTATCTTCACAATTGAATTATTTTCCTTTTCTAAGAGTGATTCATGGGTGTATGACACCGGCTGTGGAACTCACATCTGTAATTCGTTACAGGGTCTTAGAAAGAGGAGGAAACTGAAGCCTGGAGCTTTGCAGCTGTTCGTTGGAAATGGTTTGCCAGCAGCTGTGGAAGCTATAGGAGAATTTCATTTAATTCTGCCTTCTGGGTTATGTATTGTATTAGACAATTGTCATTATGCACCTTCTATCACTAGAGGTGTTATTTCAGTTTCTTTGTTGAAAAACCAAGGATACATTAATGTTTTTAATGATATCAGTATTTCAGTTTCTAAAAATAATGTTCATTATTTTGATGCTATTCCTTGTGATGGCATTTATGAAATTGATATGCGTGGTTGTGTTTCAAATAATTCAATGTTCACTGTTAGCAAACGAGCCAAAACTAGTTTGGACTCTACCTATCTTTGGCACTGTCGTCTTGCCCATGTTGGCAAAAACCGCATTGAAAGACTTCAACGTGAAGGGATCTTACAATCAAATGATGAATCATTTGATCAATGCGTTTCCTGTATCTCAGGAAAGATGACAAGAAAACCCTTTCCGAACAAGCCGCAAAGGGCAAAAGAGCTACTTGGACTCATCCATACTGATGTATGTGGCCCATTTAGACATGTGTCAAGAAAAGGTGCTAGCTACTTCGTAACTTTCACGGATGATTTCAGCCGTTATGGTTATGTTTACTTGCTTAAACATAAACATGAGGTATTTGAAACATTCAAAGAGTTCAAGAACGAAGTTGAAAATCAACTCGGTAAGACCATCAAGATCCTTCGATCGGATCGTGGTGGAGAATACCTAAGCCAAGAGTTTAAGGATTATCTTAAAGCGTGTGGAATTGTCCAACAGCTTACTCCTCCTTATACTCCTCAGCATAATGGAGTGTCTGAGAGGAGGAATCGAACCTTACTAGAGATGGTGAGGTCGATGATGAACCTTACAACTCTCCCATTATCATTTTGGGATTTTGCTCTAGAAACCGCTGTACGCGTTCTAAATATGGTTCCAACCAAGAAGGTTGAAAAGACACCATATCAATTATGGCATGGAGAAGTCCCTGTGTTGTCTTACTTAAGAGTCTGGGGATGTGAGGCACTTGTGAAGCGTGATACGCCTGACAAACTACAACCCAGGACTACTAAGTGCATCTTCGTGGGATACCCAAAGGAAACAATGGGTTACTACTTCTATAATTCTTCAGAAAACACTGTTCGTGTTGCTCGATATGCTGAATTCTTTGAAAAGAATTTTATAGCTCAAGAGAACAGTGGGAGAATTGTAGAACTACTAGAAGATGTGTCACCTTCTGAAACAACTAGCAATCATCAACTTGGGGGGGGGGAAATGTTCAAAGAGATGAACCTCAAGTCGATGATGTTGCGATTCCACTTCGTAGATCCGAAAGGGTCGTACGTAATCCGGATAGATGGATTGGTCTAGTCGAATCCGAGGATAACGTATCAGGAGATCTCAATGAGCCTCCGAACTTCAAAGCTGCATTATCAGATCCGGAATCTGACAAATGGCTTGAAGCTGCGAATGTGGAAATGAAATCCATGCAAGATAACCACGTTTGGACCCTGGTTGATCTTCCTCCTAACGCAAGAACCGTTGGGAGTAAATGGCTCTTCAAGAAGAAGACCGACATGGATGGAAATGTACACACCTATAAAGCTCGTCTCGTGGCGAAAGGTTATACTCAACGTTTTGGCGTTGACTATGATGAGACCTTTTCACCAGTAGCAGACATTAGAGCTATTAGGATTCTCTTAGCCATAGCAGCGTACTATGACTTTGAGATATGGCAAATGGATGTTAAGACTGCCTTCTTAAATGGTTACTTGGATGAAGAAGTCTATATGGATCAACCTGAAGGGTTCATTGATCCAAAACATCCCAACCAAGTATGCAAGCTTCAAAGGTCCATTTATGGACTAAAGCAAGCATCGAGGAGTTGGAATAAACGGTTTGATGAAGAAATCAAAAAGTTTGGTTTCGTTCAGAATCCCGATGAGCCATGTGTATATCGCAAAGCTAGTGGGAGTAATGTTACTTTCCTTGTCTTATATGTAGATGACATATTGATAATAGGAAAACACATTCCAATGTTGCAAGATGTAAAATCCCATCTTGGAAAGTGTTTTGCCATGAAAGACTTGGGAGAAGCAGCATTCATTCTTGGAATCAAGATCTATAGAGATAGAACTAAGCGGTTGATTGGACTAAGTCAAAGTGCTTATATTGATAAGATCTTGAAGCGATTCAAGATGGAGAATTCCAAGCGTGGTATAGTACCAATGCAGGAAGGACTTGGTCTGTCGGTCAAACAAGGTGCTTCTACACCTGATGAGGTGAAGCGTATGCAAAGAGTCCCTTATGCTTCGGCTGTAGGCTCTATAATGTATGCGGTGAGATGCACTAGACCTGATATAGCGTTTGCGCAAAATATCGTTAGCCGTTATCAACAGAATCCAGGTGAAAGTCACTGGACTGCTGTTAAGACCATTCTCAAGTACCTACGGGCTACTAGAGATTTGTTTTTGGTATATGGGGGAAATCCAGATCAAGAGCTCAAAGTGACCGGATACTGTGATGCTGGATTTCAGACTGATAGAGATGACACGAAGTCTCAGTCTGGGTACGTTTTCGTTATGAATGGAGGCGCTGTGGATTGGAAAAGCAAGAAACAAACCACAGTTGCTATGTCTGCAACAGAGTCTGAGTACATTGCTGCTTCGGAAGCTGCAATGGAGGCTGTCTGGATAAGGAAGTTTATTAGTGGGCTAGACATTGTCCCCACAAGTAACTTGCCTATTGACATGTACTGCGATAACTCGGGTGCATTAGTCATCGCCAAAGAACCTGGAGTTCAGAAGGGCGCCAGACACTATGCCAGGAGATATCACTATGTTCGTGAGCAGATCGAACTAGGTGAAATCAAATTACTCAAAGTTCACACAGATATTAACTTAGCTGATCCTTTCACGAAAGCTTTGTCGAGGCCGAAGCTTGAAAGGCATGCCGAGGGCATGGGACTTAAATTGGCTGGTTAAATCATGTATGTCTGATGTTCGGTATTTGGATAAAGGACGTTAAGCAATTTCTGTTTATATAATGAAATAAAGTACTTGATATGTTTGATTTCATTTAATGGTTAAGTTGTGTCCTATATTTGCATGTTTAATCCTTGAGTACTTGTCAAGTATTCTAAATTGTCCATTGTCAATTAACTATATGGGAATATAGTTAAACTAAGACAAAATCTGAGTGATTGGTTAGGATGGTCCCACCAAACTCACATGGTATTCATTGGATGCATACTGGACTGACCCACTAACGAATTGTCACTTTATGGATCGGCGTCATTGAGTGAAATTCGTAAATGGTTGCTTTATTTATCCTTAGACTTGAGATACAAGCAGGTCATGCATGTATGGATTGCACCTACTTGATATAGGTCTAACTATCCTGAATAAGGTAGTACAAAAGGGCTATTTTCAGTAAGTGTAGTGAAGTATGTGACTTGACACGTGTAGTCAAGAGGATTTGTTCCTTCAGCTTTGTGCTGAAGCAGATACCACTGGGCCCCTCATTGGACTAATTAAGATGTTTGCATGGCCGTGCCCAAATGAAATCTAGAGATGTCTCGATTTGCAATTTGGTAATCTTAAGTTAGTTGTGAGAATGAGAAACAGAATCGTTAAAGTATGAAATGACTTTGATCCATATCCATATTTAACACGGTATCGGTAACAAAGGGATAGTAAATGACTGTACCATTTAAATACACTTTGAGAAACTGTACTTAAATATTTCTGGGAGCATTGGCGTGTTGCTAGACGCTAACCAATGTTATTACCTTTACTATTGCAAGCTCAAGTGGGAGCTGTAGGGATATGATCATGTAATAGTAAGCGTATGTCCGGATATTATTTAAGCCTACGGGGTCACACGTCTCGACACCAAATGTATTAATATTAATTAATGGTTAATTAATATTTATCACGAACATTTAACGAGGTTTCGTTAAAAACTAACAGTTAATTGTTAACAGAGGGGTGTTAGTTGTAATTAGAGAGAATTGTAATTAGATTACAATTGAGAAAAGGCTTTGGGATAAGCCTTTAAAGCCGAAATTCGGCCCATGCCTATCCAAACCCTTAACTTGTTTATCAAGTTCTCTAATCCTATATATAGACCTACTGGTTTATGGTTTAGGTGTTGGCTGGTTGGCTGGCTACTTTTATCTGATAAAGGTGCAAACCCTAATTCTCTCTCTCTACTCTCTCGAATTCGGCAACAAGAAAACCCAAGGGGGTTTCGATTTCTTGTGTGGTTCGACCAAGCCTACATCAAGAGGAGTTCGTGATCGGTTGCTAGCACATAGCATTGGTGTGTCGTGTGTGCGATCGTAGAGGGATTTGTATCAAATCCTCCAAGAGATCAAGTCTTGCCGAGCTAAAAAGGTACACGTTCTAATACCGGTTAGTTAGATTAATTCATAGGATTCTTTCCGCTGCGTACTCGTGTTTTGATAAATAGTTATACAATCCCAACACATGTTAGACGTTACACAAAGTTTAAATCTTATTTTAAATGTGTTCATGATATGATAAAACGGTTTTTATCTATCTATGTAGACGGTTTATGTTAATAACCTAAAATAATCACCAAGTGTGTTGATAGACATGAACCAATTTTAATTGTTAATAAATTATATATTGATAAATTAGGATTTTCGATAATTAATAATATAAAAAACTAAGTTTTTACTAGAAATTAATCTAATTAATTTTAGAGTAAATTACGGATTTCGTCCCTGAGGTTTGCACAAATTTCGGATTTCGTCTCTAAGTTTCATTTATTACGGATTTCGTCCTCAAGTTTTGCAAAAACGTATCAGATTTCGTCCTTTTGTTGGATGGCTGTTAACTTTTTCTGTTAATCTTTTTAAAATTACCATTATACCCATCTCTTTAAAAAATACAGAAATATATTAAAAATATATATGATAAAAAAATAAAAAGTGGGCCCTCTCTCTTCATCATCATACCTCCACTGTCTTCTCTGTATATTTTGAGAGAGAAGCTACAATGAGCCACCACCTCCATGGCTTCACCTCCGATGGGACCTCGTAACCCATTTCAAAATCTACCATTGTCACCACCGCACTACCACCAGTCCACCACCGTAGGCAAGTGGATGGAGCTTCGGCGTGTGAATTTCGTCGCTGGCGACCTGCACACCCTCCCCTCTCTCCCTTCGGCGACCTGCACACCCTCCCCTCTCTCCCTCCGACGCCCTGCACGCCCTCCCATCTCTCCGTCCGGCGACCTGCAGGTCCTCCCCCTCTCCACTCCGGCGACCTGCACGCCCCCCCCCTCCGGCGAACGGCACGACCTCCCCTGTCCCCTCCGGCGACCTGCACACCCTCCCCTGTCCCCTCCGGCGACCTGCACACCCTCCCCTCTCTCCCTCTGACGCCCTGCACGCCTCCTATCTCTCCCTCCGGCAACCTGCAGGTCCTCCCCCTCTCCCCCTCCGGCGAACTGCACGACCTCCCCTGTCCCCTCCGGCGACCTGCACACCCTCCCCTCTCTCCCTCTGACGCCCTGCACGCCTCCTATCTCTCCCTCCGGCAACCCGCAGGTCCTCCCCCTCTCCCCTCCGGCGACCTGCACGCCCTCCCCTCTCCCCTCCGTGACCTGCGCGCTCCGCCTCCGCCACCTTTACGACGGTCGGACTTTCCTCGACACCAACAGGTGAAAAACTTAAGAATAATTGTAAGGGTGGGTCCCACTTGTTTTTATTATATTGATTTAATTTAATTTAATTTTCTTTTTATATTTTTGATTTAATATATATACAGGGGCATAAATGTCAATTCACACTCACTTAACAGAAAAAGTTAACAGCCATCCAACAAAAGGACGAAATCCGATACGTTTTTGCAAAACTTGAGGACGAAATCCGTAATAAATGAAACTTAGGGACGAAATCCGAAATTTGTGCAAACCTCAGGGACGAAATCCGTAATTTACTCTTAATTTTATAAATCTTTCACGAGTCCAATACTCGTCGTTTTAGATTGTGTCTACAGTTACTCATAAAACTTATTTGATTGTGAAAGTTTTATCCCACATTTAGCACAAAAATAAAATAAATAGTCAATCAAACTGAAATGGTGAATCAAAACCTAAAAGTTGTTTGGTTTGACTTAGAGCCAATAAGCAAACAAAACGGGTCAAAAAGACAAACAACAAGTCTAAACTTCGTTCTTGATACTCTCCCACTTGCTTCAAGATCGTCATCCTGTCGTCTTCCACAATCTTGTTTCATCTTCTTGTGTAATATTGGTTACAATTACAACTTTACAACAATAAGATTACAAAACTCCTAACTATTAAAAGGGCCTCCAAATCGGCTTCAAATACCACTAATTGATAAAAGAAACAAAAACAGTACATAAACAAACAACCATGAGGTCTAGGTCGATTTACCAATCACAACACAATCATAAAAACAAAAATGAAGCAATCTTTGTCGAACCAAAAGTATCTGACAAATAAAACTGAAATGCTATTACAGTTTTACTGTTAAGTTTGTCAAAAAGCGGCTCAGATACCATTGTTGGGATTCGTACGTAGGTTTATAAAACGAGTTGGGTTAGGGGAAGTGCACACTTACGGTCAGATCTGGTCATTAGTCGAATTATCCCACCAGAAATCCAGATACTAAACCTTAACAGTAAAATTAAATCTAGAATCAACCATAGGGGTTTAGTGGTTTTACCTGATAAGCAAGTTAACCGTGAGAGACAAAACACACAACTTCAACAGATGCAGTTGCTAGAGCTAGTCCCAGATACGAAACGAGCAACACAAGTAAAATCCTAATTAGGATTTTGATGATGACGGTGGCGGCAGCGGCGATCGAAGGACAATGGTGGCGGTCCGAGGTGGCGCCAGTCGAAGGAGGGCCGACGACTAAGGTTTACGGTGCAGGGGTGGAAGCGCAAAAAGAGACCAGATTTTCTCGGTTATTGGTGTTATCAAGTGTATTTAACTAAAAAACTTAATACCCCCTATATATAGGGTTTTAATCTTAATGGATAAGCCAGGTGAAAATTAAATAAATCAATATTTAATATTCGAATTGTTATCCAATCCTAAGCATTCACAGTAGGTTCTCTATCTTCATCCGTATAATTGAACTAAAAATCATGAATTTACTAAATTTAGTCATTTTCTAGAACCCCTGCATCTCATTCCTCATATCTATCCATATTTCAAATAATTATTTATTTTTATTACCTTTTCTCTCTCCACTACACACAACCACTCATTTAGTTACGGGGTATAATGAATAGTGGGAAGTTATGTGGAGGATAAGTTTAGTTTTCCTCATAACTTGAGGTATGGGGATGAGAACCTAACTTAGAAGTAAAAGTGAAGAAAATTAGTCATTTCCTTTCAATTATAGGGATGAGGACGCAAATGAGGGACATGCTATCAATACTCTAACTATTTAATTAACTTTTAATTTAAACTCCATTTTATAATTTTCTAATGGAAAATTGGCCTGTAATAATACAAGTTATCACATGTTGGCCAATAATAATATGAATTATTGACCTGACCCACAATAATACCAGTTATTCAAGTGTTGGACTATAACGGTATGCCGTTAGTTTAAACCTAACGGTGTTAGTGAAATGACTTTTTTTGTTATTTTTGAAATTGGAGGGACTGTTTTTGAAATAACTCAATAGTTTTTAACTCAATATGAATTATTGAACCCCCCTTCCCGGCAACGAGATTCAACTTTAGCCCACTCCATGATGCACACGAAGCAGAAATAGTGTTCGCAGCTGTCGATGAAGCCTCGAAGCGACAGTCCTTCCTCCAACAAGCATACGCCGCAAGTGTCCAGCTGTTGATGCGGCGTGGATGGGGAATCAGAGGCTAGGGTTTTGAGTCGTTTGGACGGGGAAGTATCCGGCGAGTGGTCAATGGTCTCTGGTTTGATATCCGGCGGCCATTCTGCGTTTTCCGATTTCATCTCCGGTGAATTTTTGATAGGGCTCTTGTTTTCGTTGCAGGTTTTTGAGTGGATATTAACGATGAAGGAAAGAATGGACGGTGTGGAGGAGAAGGGAAGAGCCACTGCTGCAGTCGCCGGCTGCTGCAGTCGCCGGCGTCGCCTCTTGCTGCTGCAGTCGCCGGCGTTTGAGAAGTGGAGCCGCCGATCGGGAAAAACGAAGAGGGGAAGAGCACCGGGAGATCGAGGAAAGGAAGCGAGGTGGGCCATAGCTGCTGCTGCAGTCGTCGGCGTTTGCAGTCGCCGGAGAAAAGCCATGTGGTCGGAAAGTCGAGGGTAGCGGCTACAGCTGTTTCCTTTTTCTTCTTTTTTTTTTTATTTATTTATATATATATAGAACTATTGAGTTATTTCAAAACAGTCCCTCCAATTTCAAAAATGACAAAAAAAGTCATTTCACTAACACCGTTAGGTTTAAACTAACGGCATACCGTTATAGTCCAACACTTGAATAACTGGTATTATTGTGGGTCAGGTCAATAATTCATATTATTATTGGCCAACATGTGATAACTTGTATTATTACAGGCCAATTTTCCTTTTCTAATTATTTATCCAATAAATGATCCCAATTAATTATACAATAATAATAATTAATTCACCTCGTCCATCAAATTTCATGTCAAACGTCTAAACCATTTAAACGTTTTTATTATCCGTTACGATGGGTGTAACTCTATGATCGTATCTGATAGTTATATTCAGGGCGTTACTTGGGCATCCATATCCAACACAAATACCATTCAAGTGCATCTTTCTTGCATGTACATCAAGCCAAAAACACTAAAATGATATCATAGATCTTACGTTAGCTGCTGCTTGTTCTTTAGAGCACTTTCAGTTGAAACCCAATCAATCCTCATCGATGGCTATAACTCTTCCTAATTAATCAATCATCACATTCTTCATCAATAAGCCTAATACCTTAAACAATGAATGATACTGAAATCATTTTTTCACCTTAAATGACAAGGGGTTGAAACTATCCTTTCGCTTCCTCCCCTCGACTACACAATCACATACACACAACATAATTCGGGTTAATGGAGTGTGGGGTGGCTTATATGGGGCATGTTTGGAATTGCTTCTTAAAACTCTTTATTGACTTATTAGCTTTTTGAAATGTCAATAAGCAGTTTTAAATGTTTGAAAACTCCACTTTTGCTTTAGGCTTTTCAAAAATCTAATAAATTTTTAATAAGCCAAGTTTTTCTAGTTTTTCAAAACAGTTTATAGCTTTTTGAGTGGCGAAATATCATTCTACCCTTACTCCTTTCTTTTTTTCTTTAATTTACAAACTCAACCCAAAACTATACAATTTGTAAAAATGGGATGTTACATTTATGGACTTATTAACTTACCAAATACCAAGTCACTTATATTTTAATCGAGTTCTCTAATGAGTGAGCTCGCTCAACTCAAACTCGGCTTGGAATTATTTAAACTAGTTCATCTCAGCTTGAAATTATACAGAGTTAATTTCAAACGGGCTTTTTCTTTCCGAACTCGAAAATCAGGCATTACTGGGAAGAAATTTACTATAAATTGCCGAAAAGATTACAGAGGTTATATGTCAAATTATAACCAAAATTTTCTGCATGTTTCTGGATTATAACAAAAGGAACTAATAATCCTTCGTAACTACAAGTAATGCTACAAGAGACTATCATAACTCATTAAGAACACATCTATCTTGCAGTCAGAATGAATTTGTTATGCAGAAACTGCAAACTTTTGTGGCACAACGCACTCGTTTTTTACCATCAAGCGGCTTTTGCTTTGCGAGATGGAGGACGACGGAAAAGACTGATGAGATCATCCACACCCTGTTCAAAGATATCATGTGAGAATACTTTAAATAAATAAAAAATTCAAATGAATAGACCGGGAATAAAATAACAGCCATATATCCTAAGGGGGCAAAACGAGGAGAAGGCTGGTCCATTTTTGTAATAACCAAAACTTGCAAATAAAATGATTTAATAGGTTTCGAGATGCAGAAAAAACCCAAGCCTGACAGCAAAACCTCACAACACTCAGAAATTCAGGTTTGGGATTATTTATAATGTTTTCACGGGTTTGGTTTATGTATTAGTAACCCGCCCAACTGCCTAAAACCAGTCTCATACCTATCTACTCGCATTGAAACCGAGATATTAATATATGAAGTGTAGAATTATATTAATATGGCATTATTATTAAAAGCATAGTTGCATATTTGATATTTCAAGTTGGTTTTGAGGGTGAGTTTAAGGTCATGTTTCAGGTAGTGGGAATCCTAACATAATGACTGGCAGATTTGAGACACGGTTTTACAATCAGGTATGGGACTGGGATTACAAAACATCCATGCATGAAAGTCTAAATATACACTTTAGGTGACTTTCAACCCTTTTGAATTATATACCCCAGATCAACCCATTCATAAGTAAACGGGTAGAAATTGATGCCTATACCTAAAAGATTTAGCAAATGAAAAGATCATACCCTGGTAGTTATCACGAGGAAACTGAATAGGGTAATCAAGTATGAACCAAGAACAAGTAGCAAGAGCAAGTCAAATGTTACACTGGCGACCTACAATAAAGCCAAGGTGCATACGTTTAATATCATGAAGAGGCGGAAGCGGGTAAGATCAACAATTATACTCTTACAAGCTTTAATTATATGAATCTAAAATACTATTGCTATCACAGAAATAAGAATGACTTCACCTGATAAATCTGCAGTGTATTAACGGTTGAATCATAAAAGGTGAACATCCCATCGATCACGTCATGTTGCAAATTCACCTCTACAACATGATCTGCTAATTCCTGAAATTAACAAATAGATCGTTTCATGGGAACATAATAAATTCAAAAACTGTAAACTGTAGTTCTAATTTATTTAGCAAACCAAAAAACACAAAAAATAATAAAAGATCATAGTTAATACCTTTTTCAATGCAGTTATTAATGGACTGTCTTTCGAAAGAAAAGGCGCCACACGAGGTGTTCTTGATAAAAGGTCAAGCCATGATCCTATGTAAGAAGGACTGACAGCCAAACTGCTGTTATCTGCAAATATATTGATGTTCTTCCCCTCCTGACCATATATATGTCGCTGCATATGATAGCAGCTTAATTAATTTAAACAACTTAAGAAATTTAAATAAAATAGCTGGTATTACACGCTAAAAGGTATGTATTCATAAATGTACACAATGTGACATTTAGTTTCTTAATAGGGTATATCTAATAAGAGACAGTAAAACTATTAATGATAATTATTTTTTTAATAAGAATCTTACAGCCAAACTCTCGGCGACCAACTTTACACCTTGAACAACTGCAGTTTCATCGACAAACTCACTGATGACAAAGCAAACAAAATATAAATTAGCAAAATCAGAATGATGATTCGCCTTATTATATTCATATATTGTTACTCTAGCTGATAAATATGACAGGGTTTTAAATGTTCACCTTTTATCAGAAATGCCTCCAGTACTTTCCAGTAGATTCGGTGCAACAGAAAGTCCAGAGAGGGTGGCTGCGGTAACTCTTAACCTTGAAAACTGTTCATGCTCCCAGGCAACCTGCATAAGGTAACCTTAATAACATTAAATTAAATGGCTTCCTTTAACATCCTTATTTTCTTAATTTACTTACTCGAGAATTGGAAACATTTATTTTCTTGTGCTTTAGCCCAACTTTAACGCCCAACTCCTCTGCTACGTTGGATAAACCCTGCACACAAGACTAATGAGACAGGAATCTACTCTTGAATGGATTCGGCAAGTTTTTAGGTTAATTTTTTAAGCATATTTATCATCACTATATCCTGTCCAAAACATGTCGTGCTTCCTAGAATGTTTTTTTCCACTTGCCTCAAAAATTTGCTTTACATAAGCATTCTCTGGAGGTTTAGAAACATGAAGCCATAACCCGTTTTCCCCTGAGCTAAGACTATTCAGGCAGATAGCATAATCAATACTTTCCCGTAAACGCTGATCAAAACTTCTAAGCCACTGCAAGAAACGAAACATAATAAGTGACACTTCAGGATACTATAAAGTTGATATGAATTAGATGTGAGAAGATCGATGCGTCACACAAATGAAAACAAGTTAATATTAAAACGAGTCAATTTTTAGATAGGCTGAGTCAGGTCGGTATGATCCATGAGTAACTTTTTGTCCATTTTAACAGATAACTTATGTGTTAATTATTGAATTAGAGTAATATAATAGTAATCTAATTATTTGAATAGAACAACTTAAAAGATTATATGCACAAATAAAAATAGCTTTGGGCAACTTTCAAGCATTTGACCTATTGCTCATTTAGCAAAAGTTTCTTATTTGACCTGTCTGCAAGCAATCCAAATCAATAAATTTTGCAAGTAAATGGATTCAATTTGCCAACTCTAATATAAAGTCTACGGGAAAAGATACACACCTTCTGAGTTCCATTGTAGTTATAAGGCCCACCAGATGTCAGCCCAAAAAGTATATTATACCTTCCTCTCGTGTTAGGGTTGGAATACAAAATAGAAAATAACCTAGCAATTTCAAGAAGTGCCACGACACCACTCCCACTGCTGTCACTTCCCACTGACAATGCCTATAAAAGATAACTTCAAGACACAATTAAGTAAATGTAATGTGATTATAGTAGTTAAACGGAAGAGTAATCTAGTAAATTACCGGAGCTGCACCGAATGTGTCATATGATGCCACGATGGCAATAGTGGGGAGTTGGTTTGAATCCCCATCAGCTTTCAATCCAGGCAACCATCCCTGTAAATAGTAAGCTCGGCATCATAACATAGTCTGGGTTTGTTTTGCTTTGTCATAGAGGTAGCAAAGTGGGTGGGTTGGCTGGCTAATGAGTAAATATGGTTTGATTAAACAGGCAACTTTGTAGTAAACAGAGAAATGAACAGCATCAAGTTCAACAGAAACACTTTTTGTACATGTTTCGATAAGTTCATAAATAATTAGTGTTAAATAGGTTTACAGAGACTATATCTGTAAAATAATAATTAAATTCTTGTATAAAGCTAATTAAGAGGTTGTATGCGTAAAAAGAAAATCCTCCTTGGATAAGTTAACCTGTTAGATCCATTAGACCTGTTTAGCATAATCCAATTACCCAAATTAATCCATTCATAAGCAAATGGATAAAGTTTGCCACGTCTACTTTGTGTTCTCTCTTTCTTCCCTTGCTTTGCAAACGGCTATAATCCAGGTTAGGGGCTTTTGTATGAAAAATGGTGTTGTTTAATGCATGGCATTGATTATAATACGGTTACATCTGACTTAAAGTTTCCGCCTCCTTAAATTGGGTATGTACCTGTGTCATTTAAAGCTTTTTGTTTTTCGGGTTTTTCCCTAAACTTTTTTTTGGAACGTCCAACTAAGACTATTTACACACCAGTTGAGCCAACTCCCAGGGAAAACCACCTCCTCTAAAGGCCGGGTGGAAAACCTGTCAGGCTCAGGGATCGAACTTTTGACCTTCAGTCCCAAGTCTTCCCCTCATCACCTTTCAGTCCCAAGTCTTCCCTAAACTAAGTCAGCCATTTAGTTTTTCAAGTTTGCAACTCTAAGCAATCTTTACATCCTTTCATACGTCTTTTAAACTAATTAGAAAATGTACCTTTAATCATACATCTCTTCTGAAAACAGTTTCAGAATGAGTGTTTTGAAAAGATGTTGACACAAAATGTTCAATGTTTCATAGAATCTACCCAAAATTGGACAAGGCACAGCTTCACAACCCCGACAACGATAACACAAGCATACAATAAAGCATCAATTTCGGGACTTCATTCTAAACGAAGCAAAATTCTTACAATAATTATTGCAAACAATGGTATTGGAACTGTGGAAGGCAAGAAATGGGAAAGAATTCGAGGGCCGAAACACGAATCCAGGAAGAATCATGGAAGAAATCAAGTCAGAAACATACATGTGGCTGATAAATGGGGCGAAGTTTACAGATTTAGATCGGAACTTGTGGCATCGTGACGCTTTGTTTTGGTTGTAATGTAATCTGTTTTGTTTTGTTTTTGTGGTTCTCTCTTTGTAAATCTTTCCATCTAGCTACTTGCTAGTTTGGCGTTTTTCTAATACAATTGGCTGATGATCAAAAAAAATATATATATATATATATATATACCCAAACCTTATATGTTCAATGTTCAATGACAGAAATAAATCTTACTTCTTAGGAGAGGTGTTTTATTTATTTTAACAGTTAAGCACAAACATAATCATAATATGTGTATATATATTGCCTGGTTAATTCATAAAACAGCTATTGGACTTCAAAAAATTATATTCAAGCAGTTCTTTTTTGGACCGCCTCGACTACTTGTGGATAAAGCAGAGTTTTTATTGCGTTATGTAAACTTGTATAGTCGGTTTTTTTTTTGGCCTACCCCAGCTAACTGCAGATTGAAGCATAGTTTTGTTGGGTTTCATATTTGAATTTCCAATCGGTTTTGTTTTTGGTGTCCCCCTACTAATTGTGGATATAGGGTTTGTTGTTCTGTTCTGTTGCAGGTTCGCTTCAAGTCTTAACCATATACAAGTATAGAGAATAAATGATTAAACAAAGAGAACAAAAAACCTGGATGTTTGTGATTGTGGGAGCTGCAAGTTTCTTAGGAGAAGCTGACGTAACAATAAGCTTGTATCTGCAAAGATAGAAAGGAATGCCGCCGCAATCACACCAATATCCAAACTAAGTTAATATGATTAAAATGTAAGCTGTAGGCTTATATAAAATATATACTAACCCGCCAGTAGTTGCTGTTGCAGGCTGACCAGCCGCATCATTTCTCTGGATATCGGCTAACACTTCAGCTAAATCTTCATCTTCAAAAGCAAAATACACAGGATACTGTAAGATAAAAAGTAGAATTAATAAACAAAATAACAAGCGCGAAGTACACGAATAAAAGATTAAAAATAAAACATTAAGCGCCAACTCTGACTCATGAAGAAGTAAACCTGTCCTTAAACCTTTTAAGCATCATAGTTGAACATTCGCTTTTTTGTTACAGATATATTCATTTGCATATCAACATATGAAAAGAAAAAAAAGATAGCTGTCATGCACATATACTGTTCACTCACTTGAATAGTAGAATGTATCAGCTTCTGCTCCAAATACACCAACTGTTTTTTCATATCCATATAATCACAATTATCAACAAAAGCTGGACTGCTATCGAAGCGAAAAACTTGAGGAAGTAGAAGTAGCAAGCCCCCTAAAGGCTTTCCCTCTTCAATGTATTCTGTCATGTGGTCAACAAAAGTTAAAAAACTTAACCGGATAATTATAGAAGTAACAATGACGAAAGACCTTTTACCCCAAACTAGGCGGAGAAGGCTTAAATGAGTACCGTAAAGGAATCAACAAAATTATGATCAGATAAAGTTGACACATTAAGCTAAACATGATGAAAAAGGAAGAATTATGCACTGGCCACACATGACCTTATAGTAATTTCAGATTTGATATTTTAGTATCTATCAAGTATCTCATCAAACTCATCACATGGCTTGAATTTCAAGCAACAATTACTTTCATCTTCTGATTTTATTCCTCTTAATAGTTATTTGTCTCACACCCCCTCTCTTTGACGTCAGATGCCTCCTTCCATTGCAAGTGTAAAAATTAATAATGCGTTTAACTCGAATTTCAATCTCCATTAGGTTCAAACCGACTCCAACATGTAGAAAGCAATATATAACAATTCTAAAACACCTATAAACAAAAGCAAACACATCTCTCATATCAAAACGCATCGAAACTTGTGCTTCAAATATGGTAGAGCTTCGGACAGCAAAAACTTTGGAAACAGCTTGTACACATCTCATTAAATTCTGATTTAGTCAAACTTCTTATGCAAGTAATTAATTCACTTTAATTTTATCCGATCTATCTGCACTGGCGTATTAAATAAGAAACTAAATCTCACTAATTTTGTAACTTCGAATCACAATGCTCGTGAGTCTGCTCAAACAAGTAAGGTTGAGAATCAATCAACGTTATGAAAAGAGTAAATCGGTTTCATTCTCACGTATCAACAACACCGTTACCAATTACATCTAATTTAAGCAATCAAACTCGATAAAACTCAAAATCTAATGAACAGTAGTGCATAACTGCAAATAAATCAAAGTGATCTTAAAACAACATCTCTAGATTTAGAAGATATTCACAAAACACAGCTAGTCAAAACACTAAATCGGATGCAAGGGAGAAGACTAAATCAAAAACTTACCTCGAATGAAAGTCTCATTGAGTTCACGTAGTGAGAGTACAGCAACAGTCCGGGAGAGATCGGAACCAGGAGCGGAACGAGAAGAAGCGGCGTGGTGGTTGAGCGATGCAAGACGAGATCCAAAAGGCGCGCCGGAGATGTCATACTGAATGAGGCGGTAAACGTCAACGACGGTAGATGCGTCGCAGAGCTCAACACAGGCGATTAGGATGAAAACAAGTGCAATGAGGGAGTAGAATGATTCGAACACATGTCGTCGCCCATCTGCTGCAATCACGCGATTCGCCATTGATGAAAACAAGAAGTGTGTTGGTGAGCTAGGGTTTAGTTATAGTAGTGACGCCACTAGGCAGATGATGACGAGTCGTGGGTTGAGTTTCAAAGCCGTCTCTCGCACATCAAATGTGAGATGTGTAAAGAAGATTTATCAAAGGGCCAATTATGTTATTTTGGA
>JBCNJP010000350.1:0-16080 GCA_039602395.1 Deinandra increscens subsp. villosa
CTCATCAGCACCCAGTCATCGGGAATGGAGTATCCAGGTTTAAGAATGAGACATTCTTTGTTGTTGAATAAGACTGGATAATCCCGATCACATATCTGTGAAACACTTAGCAAACTGTGCTTCAATTCCTCTACGTAATTGACATCGTGGAAGCTGAGACAACCATTGCGAACCGTTCCTTTCTGACTGATATACCCACCAACTCCTCCGGCGAACGACACATAACCTCCATCAAATTTCTCCAAGTCATGTAGAAGGGATATGTCGCCCGTCATATGCCTGGAACAACCACTGTCAACATACCATAGGTTGTTGACAGGCCTCCTTGGCTGTTCCTGCATTCAGAGAAAATTAGTTAGATTTTGGTACCCAGGCCTTGACTGGTCTGGGTGAGACTGGTCTGTCCTTGACTGGACTGTGAATGTCTTTATTGTTGACATTACTACGGTGATTTTCTTTCCCAAGCCCTTTGGGAGTATCTTGGTTTAATTTAGACCCTTTGACCTCTTGAAAAGACTTTGAGTGTTTTTTGTACACCCCTTTAGGCTTGAAGGACAAGTTAACAACTTTCGGGACATTCCACCTTTCATCATTCCTCTTATTAATTGAATTAGGTTTTAAGAAAAATGGTGTTTCAGAAAACCTTTTGAAAACAGGTTGAGGTGGAACAGGTGATTTTTGAAAATTGTCCTGCTTAGGGCAAGAGACAGGTTTTGAAGGTTTATGAAGCCCCGGCAGGTTTGGTGGACATCTTTGAAGGTTTCACAGCATTGTTATTCACCTTATTTTTTACAGTTTGTGGTTTCTGATTAGGTGACTTGGGCTTTGGCCTCTGTTTATGGGCATATGGTGAGCCTGGCTGCACCTTTTGGTTTGACGGTGCAACCTTTGCCTTTGGCCTAGAATGAATTTCTACTTGTGATGGTGGAAATGTGAACTTCTGCACCTTAGGATTTGAAGGTCCAACTTTGGGCTTTGGGCCAACATGTGTTTGGCCCAAAGGGACAGTCGTTTGTTGGACTTTCTTGGGATAGTAGGGCTCATAGGGGCGGTGCAGACAGTTTCTTGCCATGTGTCCTGGTTGGCCACACACATGGCAGGACTGTTTCTTTGGATACACGGGAGCCTGTGGTTGGTTCCGCCCAGTAGATATCCAAGTTGGCTTTGAAGCGTTTTTATGGATCCACAGGGCTTTACCATGGGGCTTAGTGGTCAGTATATACTCCCGTTGTATCGGTTTGAATTGGTCATAAGCAGAGTTGACCTCTGGGTACGGGACAAATTGCTGTGGTTTTGCGTCCTGTACTTTCTGCACATTCTTAATATCACAATCATGCACATTAGGATTTACCTTCACATTTTCACACACAGAAGCATTCAAACTCAAACCAATATCAGATGCATGCAAATCAGAATTAATAGGTTTGGAACCAGCAACCCGTGGTTCCTTACGTTTTCTTAAAATTTTCACATGTCTTAGGGGTTTAGAAACTTTATCATCACAAACACCAAATTTAAAATTGTCACTCAAAGTGGTTTTCTCAAAGACATCAGACTCAGCAAATTTAAGTTTGGAACCATCAGTAAAAAACCCATTTTTATTCCAATCAAGTTTTTAAAAAGACTCTTGACTTGAAGGAATTGAAGTTTCTTCCTTTTCACTTCCCTTACTGCTAACTACATCTGCACAAGAAGTAGAGGAGTTAGTGGAGTTAGAAGTAGGAAATGAGATTTTTATAGGACATTCAGAAAGCCTTTTGTCTATATCAGCTAAAGAGTCTGTTGTCCCCTTTGATGGTATATGTTCAGAAATCATTTCATGCATGTGGGGCATGGGGACAGTATGAGTTAATGTTTCTTCTTTGACTTCATCCCCAAAACCTAGACCTGAATTTTGTTGAACATATTTCATCCTAACATCAGAGTTATAGAAAAGAGATCTAGCTTCTAGCATTTTTGATTGAATCTTATTATTAGCATCAATCTTACTTTGAGATTTAGCAAGCTGATCTTTCAATTCTTCTACCTCTTTTGTTAGATTTTCGACTTTTGTGTTAGCAACTCTCAACAAAACTCTAGTGTCACTTAGTTGATTATCTAGGTTTGTCACATCGAGCTTTGCAGCTTCATACTTTTCCTTATTTACTTTAGCCATATCTTTGAAATTGTTAGATTCCCTAGTGGCACGTTCACAGTTTAGAGATTCATAGTAAAATTTAGATTCATATTCTTTGTAAGTTTTAAATACCTCTGCACAATGAGAACAAGAACAGTTGCATACCTGTGTGTTGCTAGAGTTGACATCAGGGCCTGGAGCAGTATTCGCCATGAAAGCATGTTGGTTCATCTCCAGTGTTTCTCTCTCTGCTTCTTCCTCGGCTAGCATGGCGATGTGTGTAAGAGTTAGACTGAGATCATCAACCTAAGTAGACCAGTCGTATCCTCCTGGAGTACTTTGAACAACAAGGGCTTTATCATCAGCTCCTACTTCCCTTTTCTTGACATTGTGTCTTTCATCACTTTTAGCACCTCTTTCAACTTTGGGCTTGGTGCACTCTCTGGCATAGTGACCGTATTCATTGCAGTTGAAGCATCTCAGATTGGCTTTGTTGAAAGATAGCTTTACTCCTTTCCCATCATTCCAAGTCTTGCTCCCAGTTCTTGCCATATACTGCTTGGCTCTCAGAGCCGACATCCCCATTTAATAAGATATGTCCATCTTTTCAAGGTCATCTGGATTTACTTGATTCACATCCTCATGAGACAGGTCATTTGGAAGTAAGGTACCTGCAACCAAATCTTGATAACAACTCATTATTCCTACTCCCAAGGCAAAACTAGAATCTTTAGCTAAATTGTTAACATCCACTGTAACCAAGTTAGAGCCATTTGAGGAGCTTGATCCACTAGTAGCTTGAGAAATGAAGGCTAGAGGGTTTGATGTCAGATCAACTGTTTGAGTTACAGGTGTGTTGGGCTGTGATATAAAGGCTTGATTCACTTGTTTGGCCGCTGCTCCAATTCCCTGTTTTCTTGCCCTTTTGAGTTTCTTTTCTTCATAAGCTCGAATTGTAGACATGAGTGAGCTAAGGGTTGCTGTGTTCAAGTCCAAGACTCCTTCCATTACCTCCACTGTGCTATCCCAGTTGGGGGGCAAGGAGCTAATCAGCTTCTTGTTGACTTCCTTTTGAGTGTATGTCACCTCAGCTTCTTTCATTGCTGTGACGATTTTGATGAACCTTTGCAATTGTGTCTCTATATTTTCCCCATGAATGTAGTTGAAATCATTAAATTGCTCTCTAAGGTTCTCTTTCCTCGACTCCTTCATGTGTGAGTTTCCTTCATATGCATCAACTAGAGCATCCCACAAAGTTTTAGCAGACTTGTACTCCTTGAAGGCTTCAGCAACCTCAGGTGAGAGTGCCATAGTTAATGCAGCAAGGGCCTTCCTATCCTTTTCCACTTTGTCCCAGTCTGTGTCAGACCATTCATGCTTCTGTTTTATCACATCAGGTTGTCCGGATACTTGAATCTTTGGGACATAATCTCCAGCTTCAATTGATCTCATAATCTTGGGATCACTGTAGTTTGCATAGTTGACGAACCTGTACTTCCAACTCATGAAGTCCTTTCCAGAGGTCAGTCTTGGTGGTCTAGTCGCCGTACCGATTTGGGCATCCATTTCCAGAGTAGCCGAAGAAAGATTAGCCATATCAAAAGCCATTGAGAGAACAAATTCTGGTTAGATCGAGAAGTACTTTCCGGTAGGACAAAGTTTGGATCGAAAAGTGGTTCTCGGCTGAAAAGAGCTGATCGAGAAGTACTTTTCGATCGAAAAGAGTGAGGGTCGAAAAGTCCGATACGATCGAAAAGTGAAGGCCGGATCGAAAAGTCTCGATGGGGACTTTTCGATCAAGAAGGCTGATCGAGAAGTCTCAAGGGGACTTCTCGATTGTGAGGGGCGGATCGAAAAGTCTCAGAGGGACTTTTCGATTGATGTAACTGATCGAGAAGTCACAAAAGGGGACTTCTCGATTGGGAAAGCTGGTCGAAAAGTCACTTAGGGGACTTTTCGACTGAGAGCAACGGATCGAAAAGCCACAAATGGGGGCTTTCTCGATCGAAAAGGGTCAACTGGAGTGGCTTTTCGATCACACTGGTTGATCGAAAAGTACAGAACTGGGTCGAAAAGTCTTTCTCACACAAGCACAGCTTCACGAGATTTTGTCTTGTCTTGAGACCTGCACACACACACCTCCGAAAGTGCTAAACGCTGAAAATCACCATAAAACTCAAATCGTTAGTACTCAAAAACTTGAATCTGATATCGCGAGAGCCTCGAAACTTGCGTTTCTTGGCTCTGATACCAATTGTAAGGATCAAACTAACCCTCACGCGATATCTGGACTAGTGAAACCGTGCGGAATCCGGTTTAACTAGTTGATTGAAGACAAACAATAAAAGATGATAATTGAAAAGTATAAGCACAAGAAGTAACAAACCGATTGAAGAACAAACTTAGATTGAACACTGAATGCTTGCTACACCTTGGATCGAAATTCACTAGGGAGAATTTCGATTACACCACAATTCACCAAAAGACTAGCAACCCTAACTAGACAATATGAGGTCCTATATATAGTTGAGATTGACTTGGTAAACAAGTCAATCTCTTTACAATTTTCGTAAATCCCCTAGGCCCACTAACCAAAATCGGACTTAAACCCATTTTAGTCTACCCAAGTTAGCCCAATTACATTTACAAGCTAGCCCAAAAATACTAAACAAGCCCAAAACTATCTAATGCAAAAGCCTCAATTTTCAGGTCTCTACAAAGATATTAGTGGGTTATATGTTATAAAACAAGTGGGTTTAAAACAATTTAATTACTTTGTTTACAATTGGGCCGAAGCCCAATCGGAAATGAAAAGGGCTTATGGGCCGAAGCCCATTTTGGTTTAAGTGGTGGAGCGGGCCGAAGCCCATTCGGAAATCGGTTGGGCCGAGGGTAGGCGGGCCGTGAGAAAAAGAAAAGTATTGGGCCGGTTCGGCCCAATGTGTTTCGGGCCGCGGGTCGGGTATCCGGTTTGGGGAAAATACTCAGTGTGACGAGGCGAGTCATCGGTTAATCCGGGTTGAATTGGGCTTACCGAGCCCAATAGGCTAAAAGGTTTGGAGAACTGGCTAAGTCTTGACAACGTAACGTTTTTCACAAGCATTTTAAGTTCATAAAACGTTTTATCAGTTTATATTGGTTTGATAAAATATAAAATGTCAAATTTTATATTTAATTTCTTATTATTAAAATTCCATTAATAATAATATGAAATGTTCATATTTCACAGTTATTTAACACGAAGTCTGTATCAGTTAATCGTCTAACTAATCACAGTAAATCATGCGTTTTAAAATAGTAAATCACGTAATTATAACGTAATAAAAGTCAACAAAAGTCAACAGAGAGAGAGTTGACCTGATTTTTGGACCGGGTGTCACAACTTCAGATCTGGTAAACTCTATTCCTGAAAAGGTTTTAGAAAACTTATGCAGCCCTGCTTGCATTGAACAAGTGGCAAAGTACAGAAATCACAACACTGATTTGATTGATGAAGTATGAAACCTAAATGAGTTAAATGAATGTTTTAAGAAAACTGAATCATCTTACATTTCAAAGATTGAAAATCTAACCAAAGAATATGAACAGTTAAAACAAACCAACTCAGTTCTTGAAACACATCTTGATGATTTGCTGTCCAAGCTTGAGAAATCAAGAAATGAAACCAAAGATGCTAAGGCTGAGGTTGATGTTCTTGAAATCAAGCTAAAAGATGCTTTGTTTAGTTGTGACAAATTTCAAACGGCAAATAGAAAGGCTGATAAATTATGGATGGGAGGGATGTATGGTCAGGCTGGTGTTGGTTAAAACAGTGTTGAACCACCAATTGAATACTCACCAGCAATCAAACCAATTGAAGCTTTAAAAACAGACTGTAAAGTTAGTCTTACTGTTGATGACACCTCATCACAGTTAAGTTTTGAAAACACTGCTGAGACAAAGAAAACTGAAGTCACTGATGCAAGCACTTTTGCACCAGCTGACCAATCAAACATTTTGAAACCTTCAATTGCTGTGCCACCACCAACTATTTATGAACCCAAAGATTCAAAAGTTAGAGGAAAGCAACCTGAGCAACCAAAGGGAAGTCAAACTCAAAGGTTTGTTCAACTCACTTTCAATCAAGTGACCAAACATGAGTCTCCCAGGATAGTTGAATTTTGTGAAACCAAAATTGTTGAATGCATGTTTTGTGGTGAAAAAGGACACCTAGCTGCTGTACGTCAGTTCAACCCACTGAGTAAAGTCAAACCATTTTTGAAACGAAAACCTGTTCTAAAACCAAAGGCTGATTTTCAAAAGAAACTCACAGGAAGAATTTCAACCTGTGAAAAGCCACACATTGAAGCATTTTGGATCTGAATCCAATAGGGTTTTAATTGGTAACGAAAGAAATGGAAGTTTTTCTGTTCTAAGGCAAAATTGTTTTCCGGCTGAAGTTCAAGCGGAACACTCTTCCGCTCGAACTCAAGTTCAACCGGAAAACAAAATTCAACCCAGATCAGCCACTGCTCCAAAGCAGAGACTACATGTACAATTTGCTAATGGGTTTGAGCATTTTGAAGCTCAAGGGAGAAGAAATCCCTCTAGAGGACAGACCACCTCTAGAGAAAACTTTTCAAGAAGCAAAAAATCTAACCAACCTGAAATTGAATTTGCTACTAGTTCAAGTGGAAGTCACACTGTTCCACTTCAGGGGGAGAGTTCAAACCAAAACAATACTTTCCTCAAAGATTTTCCAAATCTCCTGAAAGAACTAAGTTGGTTAATCTAGGTAATGAAAGATCCAAGAAAATAACCAACAAGCAAAGAAAATTTAAGGAATATAGGGAAAGAAAAATTGCTGAAAGGAAAAACACCAAAGGTGAAAGATTTAGTCAAACAAGTACTCAGTATGAGAACTTAAGTTTTAACAATGATGATCTGCTCACTGAAGCTCCAATTGTAAATACTTTAGTACTCAAGGAGTACAAGTATAATGATGCTTATGGTAGACCCAAGACCACTCAGGCTTGGGTCCCCTATTGAAACTGATCAGTCCTTATATGTGCAGGTGCATAATAAAGGCCATAATAGCCTATGGGTAGTCGACCGTGGATGCACTTGCCATATGACAGGGAATAACCATATACTGGAAAACACAAAAAGAATAAATGGAGGACCAGTTGCCTTTGGAAGCACAAAAGGCCATATCTCAGCACAAGGAGATGTGAGCAATGGACTGGTAAAATTTGATAAAGTCAATTTTGTTGATACATTAAATTTTAATCTTCTCAGTGTCTCACAAATGTGTGACAAGAATTTGAATTTAATGTTTAATGAGAAAGAGGCTATAGTTCTCAAACCTGGTGTCAAAATTCCTGATGAATTAATTATGCTTAAGGCACCTAGGAGAGATGGACTATACATCTTGGATATGTCAGTTGCTGCACCCTCATGTGGCACTGCTTGTTTTATATCCAAAGCCTCTATTGATGAGTCTGATTTGTGGCATAGGAGGTTAGGTCATGTGAATTACAAGAACATGAACAAAATTGTAAATCTTGGCTTGGTTAAGGGTCTTCCTAACAAGAATTTTGCATGTTATGAAAACTGTGTACCTTGTCTCAAGGGCAAGCAACACAAAACCTCCTTCAAGCCAAAAGTTGAATCTTCTATTTCAAAACCTCTAGAGCTGTTGCATATGGATCTCTTTGGTCCAACTAGAGTAATGAGTTTGGGGAAAAGTCATACTGTTTATGTAATAATTGATGATTTTTCTAGATACACTTGGGTTTTCTTTCTTAAAACAAAAGATGAAACTGCTGAATTGTTAAAAACACTTGTTATCAATTTAGAAAATCAATCCAACCTCAAATTCAAAACAATCAGATGTGACAATGGCACAAAATTCAAATATCATGTTTTGAATTCATTTTGTGAGGAAAAGGGAATTGTGAGACAATTTAGTGAACACTGCCTGTTATGTCCAAAACAGGATTTTAATTGTCAAAGGCAAGAATAAGACACCTTATGAGCTTTGGAGAAAAAGAAAGCCAAATATTTATTTCTTTAAGCCATTTGGTTGTCCTGTTACAATTTTAATAACTAATGAGCTATTGCCTAAATTTGTAGAAAAGGCAGATGAGGGTTATTTTGTTGGATATTCTGGTGTGTCAAAAGCATACAGAGTATACAACAAGAGAACCAAAATTGTTGAGGAAACTATATATGTGTCTTTCAATGAAAAATCTCCTAACAATTTTGAATCTCAGCCCAGTTGGTTATTTGATATTGATGCACTAACCACTGCTTTCAACATAACTGTTGATAAGCCTGTGAGCTCTTTAGTGCAAGAACATAATTTGTATAGGTCTACTGATGAGCATTGGAAGAGCAATCAAACTGTAACCAAGAAGCCAATCTTCTTCTCTTCAATGAGCATTCAACCTATCTTGCCAGACAATGAACAGAAACTGACTGAAATAATTCAAATTGAAGAAGAAATAGTTCCGGTTGAAGTCCAAGCGGAACCAGTTTCTCCGGTTCAAGTTCAACCGGAAAACACCATTTCAGACTCTAAAGAGAATACTGAGTCAGGGTCAAATGGAGCTGAAAATTCAAATGATAGCACATCAAATAAGCTTAATTTAGAGCATCTGACCTACAATTCAGACACAAATTCTCATGAATCAGTTGGAGTTTCAAATCCTATGTCACACCTTGGAAATGTTTAGCTTGATCACATACTCCCTCGGCTCAACATACCCTCAAATGGAAGAAGCCATGAGTTCACCATGAACATAGAAAGAAGAATCAACAAGAATCACTCTTTGGAAAATGTTATTGGAGATGTGTTAGCACCTGTGTTGACAAGAAGTAAATCTGCTGATGCAAACATCTGTTTGCATGCTGCATTTTTTTCTCAAGAAGTACCCACCAAGGTAGCTAAAGCTTTGGAAGATAACAGCTGGGTAGAGGCAATGCAAGAAGAATTATTTCAAATCAACAAGCAGAAAGTTTGGGAATTGGTAGATCTGCCTGATGGAGCAGAACCAATTGGTACAAAGTGGGTATTCAGAAACAAGAAAGGTAACAGGGGTATTGTTGTCAAAAACAAAGCAAGACTGGTTGTGCAAGGCTCTGCACAGGAAGAGGGCATAGATTATGATGAAGTGTTTGCACCTGTAGCTAGATTGGAAGCAATCATAATCTTTCTAGCTTATGCTGCCTTCAAAGACTTCCAAGTATTTCAGATGGATGTCAAAAGTGCCTTCCTGTATGGCCTACTGGAACAAGAAGTTTATGTCAAATAACCTCCTGGTTTTGAGGACCCTCATTATCCAAACAGGGTATACAAGCTAATCAAATCCCTATATGGCCTCAAACAAGCTCCTAGAACCTGGTATGAAACTCTTTCTAACTATCTTCTAGAGAATGGCTATAGGAGAGGTGCAATTGACAAAACTCTCTTTGTCAAATGTGTTGGTAAGGATATGATGATGGTTCAAATTTATGTAGATGATATTATTTTTGGTTCATCTAACACTGCTTTGTGCAAAGAGTTTGAAACTTTGATGTAGTCTAAATTTGAAATGAGCTCCATGGGAGAACTAACATTCTTCTTGAGCTTACAAGTGAAGCAAACTGCAGCTGGGATTTTTCTGAATCAGTTAAAGTACATTCAAGATATGTTGAAGAGATTTGACATGCTAACATGCTCAAGTGCTAAAACTCCTATCTCCACTTCTCAAAAGTTAACAAGTGACTTAAGTGGCAAGCCAGTGGATGTACACATGTATAGAGCCATGATAGGATCACTGATGTATCTCACAGCAAGTAGACCTGACATCATGTTCAGTGTTTGCTTGTGTGCAAGATATCAGTCCTTACCAAAGGAATCACACATGCTAGCAGTCAAAAGAATTTCCAAGTATTTTAAAGGTCAACCCAAGTTGGGCTTGTGGTACCCTAAGAATTCTGATTTCTCCTTCAGAGCATTCACTGACAGTGACTATGGAGGATGTGACATTGACAAGAAATCAACATCAGGAGGATGTCAATTCTTGGGTGAAAGACTTGTTTCGTGGCAGTGCAAGAAACAAACCTGTGTTTCTACATCAACAGCTGAAACTGAGTATATTGCTGCCTCAAGTTGCTGTAGTCAAGTTCTTTGGATTCAAAATCAGATGCTCGACTATGGAATCACCTTCATGGAAACTCCCATATTTGCAGATAATAACAGTGCCATATCCATCATCAACAATCCAGTCAAGCACTCCAAAACAAAGCACATTGATATCAAGTATCATTTTATTAGAGATTGTGCGGAAAAGAAATTTAATTAAGTTATTCAAGGTTCATACTGATTACCAATTGGCTGACCTGTTTACCAAAGCTTTTGATGAGCCAAGATTCTTCTACCTCATCACAGCCATTGGAATGATTAATTTTGACTAACAAACTTTTCACAGTTTTAAATAAAAGAGAGGCATGTGCTCAAGAGCCTGTCTCTTGATACAAAAGGAAAAGAAAATGAAAATTTCTTGTGTAAATTAGAAAACTTTTCAGATCATAGTCAGTAACTGCTGTTAAACTATGAATAATTAACATAAATTTTCAAAAATCATGTGTTTCGGTTTTCCGGTCCAAGTTCCGGTTCAACCTGAGAAAGCAAAAATTTTGAAAATCTCAAGGTGAACTTCAACCGGAAAAATGCTTTGTAAATTGGGTGGCAAAAAGTTTTTGAAAACAATTCTTCCAAGCGGAAAAATTTTCCGCTTGAAATTCAAACGGAAGAAATTTGGTTTTTAAAATAAAGGAGAAAATGGGTTCCGCTTGAACTTCCAGTTCAACAAGTCAAAGTTACTTTTCATTAAATTACCCGGAAGGCACAACTTTTTATGTGGATACACATTTAATTACCCATTGAGTTTTTAACCATTGAATGTCCGAGGTTTCAGTAAAATTTCTTTTGGATAATGACATGCTTTACCAAGTTGTACCGTATAACCCATAAAGCACCAGTCACATCAGTTACTGAATCGACAGTTTAAAACCTCTCTCCTCCATGTCACCGACGAAAAAGGTAAAAGCCCTAATTTACCGTCATTTTCCCCATTTCTCTCGAACCCCACTCAGAAATTACTCCCAAATTTCTCCCAAACCCTCTCCGTAACTTCCAAATAACCGTCAATTTTTCTCAAATCAACCATCAACAATGGCTCCTAAAGCGAGTTCAAGTGGCAAGAAGCCCGTCAGCGACTCAAAGTTTCCGGTAGAGCACAACCTGGTGGCGTAACTCACCTTCATCACGCGCTGACAGTTGAAGCGGTGATATTCGAAGAAATTATGGAAGATTTTTGGTCTCATGCTAGGGTTGCTGAAGACGACAACGGTAGTGAAAGGATTGTGTCAAATGTTTAGGGCACCGAAGTGGAAATTGATGAAGCCAAAGTACGAATGGTGTTGAAACTAAGGGATGAAGGTGGATACATGGTAGTCGATTCCAAGAAGTATGTACCACTGTTTAGAGATATTGGATATGGTGGTTCCCTGCAAAGCAAAACCATCAAGAAAGGGCAGTTACCATACAACTGGAGGTTCTTGGCTTATACAATTCTGGTATGCCTAACTCCAAAGAAGGGTGGATTTGATGAGCTTGCTGGTGAACAAGCCTCTACCTTCTATGCTGTGGTAAAGGGTGAAAATTCAAACTTTTCTAAATTAATTTTTAAACCCCTAAAAAAAACATCCAATCTGAATATTTCTATCTGTACCCTAGGTTTTTAACATGTATTCTCAGAGAGGAATACCCCCAAATTGTTTTGGGTGGTATAATTTTGCAACCTAAACTCCTCAATGATAAAACCTTTTCAAACTTAGCTTTAAACAAAACTGTCTTTCTTGGAAGGGATACTGACCACCCCATGCCAATTCCAAAGCAGTTTCCTAATGAACCTGCTCAAGCTGAGGTTCAAACGGAAACTGTGGCAGCAACTGAGCAACCTGCTCAAGATGACAGGACCATCAACCTAATGGTTCTTGATCCCATATCTGTCCCAGCTTCCCCTACTTTACAAACTTACAGATCCAAAAAGAGGAAAGCATCCACTAAAACTACCACTGCCACTTCCTCATCTGAATCCCATCCTGTCGTTTTCAAGAGACAGATGAATGTGGTCATTAGGTCTCCTCCACCTAGTGCCACCAGCCAACCTGAATCTTCAAACCCCGCTCAAGGCAAAAAGCCCAAGCGGAAACTGGTAAAATTGGGATACTCTCTTAGGGATGAACCTTCACTTGAGGGGGAGTCATAAGAAACAGATGTACAATCCCCATCTGAACAGTTGTCACCTCTACAACCCCTATCACCTAGGAGTGACAGTGCACCCATTCTTGGTCCAACTGCGGGTGTTATTAACTCACCAACCTCATTACATGAGAACATACTGATGGACCAAGACACTGCTGCACTGAACCCCCACTCCTCACCGGAGGTGAATCTCAGAAGTTCAGAAGAGATTCATGCAGAGAGGGCTGCTGCTGCCCAATAATTCCCACTGGGTCTTGGTGCTAGCAGTAACATAGATAAGACCCAAACTGAGGCTATCTTCTCTGAATCAGTACCCATGGGTCCTTCATTGGAACCAAGGGTTGCTGAGACAGTTGAAGAGAATCCCAGGTACCAAGAAGCCATGGGTACCACAGTTGATCAATCTCGGATTGATAACTTGGTTTTGTCCAGGGATACTGGTAAAAAGCCAGTTGAGGACAGTTATACACTACCGGAATTGACGAATTTGTACCTTAATCTCCAAGCACAGGTTGATCATTTGAATGCCACTATTGCTACATTAGTGAAGGCTGCTCCAACTGAAGTTGAGGCAGGTCCTTCAAACCCAAACAGAGAAGCTGATGAAGCTGATGAAGCTAATACTATCAAATTTAGGGAAAGATGACTTCAACACCTGCCATAATTGAAATAGAAGAAACTAACAGAATACCATCTGAAGTTAGAGCCACAGCCTGCAAGAAACTTGGTGTTAAGCCCTTCACAGTGGAAGAAAGTTGGGTCAATATGAAGAGCAGTCAACTGATTGTTATTTCTCCATTTAAAGACCCCAACCTCACTGAGTTAGTTTAGTCTTCAATGCTGATTGCTGGTGCTCTCCCTGAGCACATAAATTTAATCACAAGATTACTGAAAGATGTCATCTTTCCGGCTGAAAGAGCCAGTGATCAAGTGGAGAGGAACATTGCTTCCACCAGCAAGGCAGCAGCTGATATTGAAGAAAGCACTGCAACTGTTGCTGTTGCTGTCTAAAGGAGGTGATCAAAATTTGATTGGTGAAGAAGAATGAACAAAGGTATTGGAGCTAACAGATAAAGAACCTGAAGTCACCTAAC
This sequence comes from Deinandra increscens subsp. villosa, assembly GCA_039602395.1. NCBI lineage: Eukaryota > Viridiplantae > Streptophyta > Magnoliopsida > Asterales > Asteraceae > Deinandra > Deinandra increscens. The sequence goes on from JBCNJP010000350.1 coordinate 13,505, forward strand.
CTCAGGTGGTGACTGAAGGTCTAAATATTGTTCAACCAGAAGTTCAACCGGAAGTTCAACCGGAAGTCCAAGCGAAAGCTCAACTGGTAGTTCAACCGGAGCTTCAACCTGAAACCCAGGTGGAAGTAATTCAAATTGAAGAAAACAATCCTGATCCAACATATGGCCTTGGTCAATCAATCTTTGGGTCTGATCAGCCACCTGAGGTTCAACCAGAAGAACAGTTAAGTGAAGAGGCTGAAGATATAGCTGCAACTTTAATATCTATGGGGAGTACAGAGCTGGTTCAAGCTGAAGAGCCAGTTCAGCCTACAAACCTCAGAACTATATAGCAGGTTCTTCAAACTCCTGAAGTTGAAGCTGTGATGAAGATGGTAGAAGATGCTAGAATGGTAGCTGAAGATGAGAGGCTAGCCAAAGAGCTTCAAGAGGAGTTTGATCTGTATTCACAAGATGGTGTTGTTGAAAGTTTATTGGAAGAGGCTCAGCAAAGATCCTTTACTTGGAGACTGAAGGATTATAATTTGGATGCGATGACTGATGTTGAAAGGCAAAGGCTGATCTCAATTGCCTCTCAGATGCCTACTAAATTGGTAAAGAATGATGAGAACTACCTACTGTTGAAGAAGGTAAAAAGGGTCTTGGTTGTTAGAAATTTGAAAACAGAAGAAGAGGTAGCTCAGTTGAAAGTCAGCGAGCTTTGCAACTTGATTGACTCAATCTTTCATGAGCTTAAAGGGGATATAGCTGCTGTGAATCCAAAGTTAGTGATGCCTTCACCTTCAGAATTCACTTTAGGTACATCAACTAACTTAAATGTCAAACCTGAGTTTAATGATGATGCAGATATCCAATGTAACACCTTTGGTAAAACCCTCGAGCTCGGAATATAAAATCTCAAGAAAAATAAAGGTTAAAAAATAAAAAAATAAAAAATTCTGGAAGGCATGAGGACCGCATGCCCTCTCTGGTTCAACCTCTCACGGTCCTCATGACCTGTCAGGTTTCCGGGTCAGGATTCATGTACTTTTTGACCCATGAGGACCGCATAGGTGTATGTTTGGAAACTGCATGCGGTCCTCATCGAAGCCCAGCACTATAAAAACGAGTTTTGCTCATTTTCTGCTCATTTTTCACTTCTTCACTTCAAGAACTTGATTTTTCTCTGCCATTTCACTCCTAAGAAACCCTAATCCGGTTGTGGGGAGCTTGAATCATCAAGGTTAAGCCATTTTCAAGACATACGAAGCTCGGGTAATCTCCTACTCCTCTTGTTTCTCCATTTCAAGCTAAGTTTTGTTGGGGATCCTCACTGATCAGTGTTGGTTCTTAGGAATTGATGCTTGCATGTGCGATCAAGGATGATCAACGCGCATTGGGAGCAAGCGTGAGGTATTTTTAGGTAAGATATGTGTTCGGTTTTGTGACACCTCGTCCGAAAACATAGGTCAAACCTCTTTACTTTGACTTTTAATTAACTATTAATGTGCATTAACCGATCTGATTACTGTTTAAACTGTTAATTACTATACCTGACCGTTAACTGATGACGTAAACCTAATCCCGCATTTGTACTTGAAGCGTATACCGGTAAATTTCATAAAGATTCTATGGGTTAATCTTGGAATTTCAATAACAAGAAAAATAAATATAAAATGTATTTTTATATTTTATCCGGAACTGGTGTCGTACACTTGTATAACTGGCACGACAAACTGATAAGCGATCGTATGGTAAAAACTATTCGGTTTTAAACACTCTGGACGGTCGAGCTTAAAACTGTTGCGAACTGACAAAACTGAAAACGTAAACAGTAACACGTGTGAAAAACTGAAAACTATGCCTGATTTCTGAAAAACTCATGTAACCGACTCGAACAATTGTTTTTACAAAATAAAAACATCACAGACTGAAATCGTTGTCAAGACTTAAGCCAAACTCCAACCGATCACCCAATTGGGCCCGACATGGCCCAATAGGCCCAATAAGCCTAAAACAATGAAACCAAGCCCGAAAACTTGATCGATTACTCAACCTTAATATTTCGAAGCATTGTGCAAATCCGAAAACCTAACCGACACATAACGGCCCGGGCCTTGAACCGGTGTCCCATTTGGGCCCGTACGGCCCATAACCGACGGATCGGCCCAATAACATTTTCTTTTAAATGTTTTGGCCCAATATCAAGCCCAAACGCGATGGGTTTATTTTTATAAATTTAAGCCCATCAACTTGACATTAATTTTTATAAAATAAGTTACCACCTTCTAACTTTTTTTTATAAGAATTAATCACCAATCTATATAATTTTTATACTTTTATTATTTATGAAAGTTATGAATTATATTATCTCTAATTTCTAATCTTTTATATACTTTACACAAGATTTTTCAAAGCCTAAACAATTTTATAAAACTCAACAAGTGTTATATAAAAAGTCACCTACTTGCTTGGTTGTTTTTATAAAAAAAAGAGATAGGAGATTTTTTTTGTGAAGATGATTTAGCCAAATCACCTACCTCCACTCCAATTTCCCTTTTCTCTTTTTCATTCTTTATGTCTTGAACACTCCACCT
>JBCNJP010000350.1:16580-39100 GCA_039602395.1 Deinandra increscens subsp. villosa
ACCTAAGGTGGTGTCACACCCCCAAGTAACCACTAACGGAGTTTATACCGTTAAGGGGTGCGAGCAAACCAGGACCATAACCATTAGTTACAAATACTAAACGAATCAGAGTTAGTCCAAATATAAATCATAAAATAAAGTCTCAACATACGCAGCGGAAAAATAATATCTTAGCACTAACCACGTGCTTTACAAAAATCATTGTTTGAAATTTCCCAATTAAGTTTAAACAAAATTAAAATTTGTCTTCACGTGCCATGCCAACCCGCTCCGGATACTCCTCAGCGATCTGCAAAAGTTTAAACCATACAAGTGTCAACCTAACGGTTGGTGAGTTCATGGTGGGCTTGTCATGCAGCGGCCCGGTCTCATAAGCGTATGTATCAACATATAAATAAGTAATAGGTTTGCAAAACAATTGCCAAGTGTTGAATTATCGAATATGCACTAGTTAAGTAAAGATTAAAGCGGTCAACCGATATCGCGGGTAGCTAATCCGGTTTCCATGCACTAAGGAAGTTCGTACCAAAGCTGACGTAACAGAGTTCGGCATTTGCCGATGGTTTGTGCCTCCAGTTGTGTTCCTCATGGGACCCACAACTAAAATAGGCTGATATTGAACTCCGTTCGGCCTCCAACCGGTTGGCTACACATTTGTGTACCGCGGAGCAGGGTTGTCGAACCCTCAGTAGATCTACCCAACATCCCCTCGCTTCACGAATTAATGGTACTACATTGTTGAGGACTTTTAAGTTTTAAGGCATCCTTAGAAATCATGTGATATCATTTGGTTTAGACTTTAACATACGCTAGTCATATTAAAATCGTTTATCCTGGATTTCCTTTTAAATCCCAAAAAGAGTTTAAGTGTCAAAATGGTTGGTTGCGGATTTCATTTGAAATCCCAAGGATGGACAGTTGCAAGTGCTTCCCATAAAACATTCCAACTTCCATAACAGATATCCCATTTGGTGATACCTCAAAATGTCAGCGTTGTTTTTCGTTTAGTAATTTCGTTGTGACCCAAACGGGCTCACAGTTAAAGGGTTAGTGAAACTCACCTTAGGTTGCTCAGCTACGCTTGTTAAATAACCCAAGTATTTGTTTGCTTAATGAAGACCTAGAAACACGTTTAGGTCTTAAGTATTAGTTTTGTGTCTAATCGATCTTTAACTTAATGTCACTATGGCCCATAACATAGCACGTTGAAGCTTCGCTCGAAACTGGTTTGAACTTTCGTTCAGGTTGGTTCGCTCGGTAGTTTCGTTCGAGCAGGTCTACTTAGTTTCGCGGGCGACACTACAGTTTCGCTACATAGTATCGCTGGATGCATAAACAGTTTCGCTGTATAGTTTCGCCCAGAGAACACACAGTGTCGCTGGTCGCGAAAAACTCACAAATCAGCCTAAAAATCAACCTAACAGCTTCCATACTTCATGTGATTCAATATTTAGCATGCATAATCATTTACCAACATAAAACAGTAAGCTTTAACACTTTAAACATGGATTTTCACATTCAAATCACCAAAAACACATTTTAAACCTAAAATGACTTAACTAGCATGAATCTTCATTATGGTTTGATTTCAAACGTAAAGTTACAGACTTTATGATAGATCTAGCATTCCTAAGCATCATATCAGAAGATCTAACGATTCTATGGAGATCTAGGCATGCTTTATAGTAAAACACATAGAAAATGCATAAAGTATGGTCATGGGACTCACGGTTTGATCTAGGATCGATGGATGGTCTCTACCAACAGAGATGATAGCAGCAAATGGTGATTTCTCAGCTGGTCCAGAAGTTTCAGGAGAGTGTGTGTGTTTTTGGAGAAAAGGTGCAAGAAATGAGGCTTCTAGGGTTTTATGTCATTATATAACAGGAGCTAGTTTCGCTGGCAGTTTCGCTGGCCAAGCGAAACTGGCTCTGTAAGTCTATGGTTTGGCTACCGAGCGACACTATAGTTTCGCCCGGTAGTTTCGCTGGAAACCAAAAGTGACCAGTTTACATTCTAAGCAAGATAAGCACGGTTCATGAATTGTCATGCTATTCATAATACTAAATCATGTATTTAAATCACATTGCACATAATAACTATAAATAAATGAACACATAACACATATGGACGGGTTCGGTGATCAACCAAAGGTCGTGGACGTATTCGGCCTAGTTAAGCATTAGTTACTAAGTTAACACTTATAACGTAACTAACGGAGATTGTCTAACGGAAGTTAACCTTGGAATTCTCGGATGTCACAGGTGGTTAGCAAAGCTGCAACTGATTTTGTGGAAGACACTGGTCGACCAGAAGCTGTGTGCTTCGGGTCATTTGAATACTAATCATTTAAACCAGTGTGCAGGTTTCTTCAAGAAGACCTATTGGTGATTGTGAAGTTCAAGCTTCAAGCAGTTACTGATAGTGGAGTTTCCTGCTTAACTTATATTGAATGCGTCATTTTTCAAAACTGAAAGTTTTTCTGAACGCTTAAACTGAACTGGTATCAGTATCGATTGGTTGATTTTCTTTCTTTAATGCATTTTGTTTGTAGTTTAGGGAAAGAAAATTGAATAACCAAAAATAGTGTCTTTGTGTTTTTTGTTAAAATGAAAATCCAACAATAGAGTTTTCATTTTAAGGGGGAGAAAATGAAAAATACAAAAACATCAAAAAATGGAAAAATACAAAAACATTGAAAAATGAGAAATTGATCCGACATGTTTGGGAAATGATGGTACATTGGCTTACGTGTCTGGCTCATGGATAAACTAGATGAAAAAGCCATAAGATCATTGTTAGATGTGCTTGGTAGGCTCGGCATTAAATCAGAAAGTATTCAGATGTGATAAACATTAAAATACTAATGCTTGACCAAGTGGACAACATCTTGATGCATATCTCATGATATCAAGAAACAAATATGTGAGAGAGAAAATGAGAAGTCACTGTGTATACATGTGTTCATTTTGCAAAGATTTAAACTTGTTTGATTTTCTTTATTTTGTCAAACGATCGGACTTTCTTTGCGTATCGAAAGATCGACCTGATTGTTGTTCGTTTGACATTCTGCTTTATTTCTTTGGTGTTTCGTATAACTCATCGGACTTTCTCTGCGTGTACGGGAGTACCGACCTGATTGTTGTTGGGTTATACAATTTCAACTTGTTTTATTTTCTTTTTTTTGTTAAATCAGAGGCCTTATCTGCGTATCGAAATATCGACCTTAAGGTAGATGATTTAACGTTCTTATTTCTTTTTGCATGGAACACAGTTGACTGATTCATGAATACAATCATTATGTGATCAAATCACGAATGAAATCACAAAGTGTGTATAAAAGCAAATACATATCTGAGTATGTCTGATAGTGTGGGGTACACTGGGCAATGCGAATCTAATCAATACAATAACATATCCAGATGTTATGAGTATGATTGTGCCTGAGTTTAAGATGGAAAAATTTATACCAGTAATCGACATGACTTGTGTGCTGAAGTAATTGAAATTGGTGTGTAGTTCAGCATGTTATGACTAATATGATCCCAAGTTGTGATCTTTCTCCAAAAGACAAAAATAGTGTGTGATTCAGTATTTCATTTCTGTATTGTATTTCTGTTTCATATATGAAAATTTAAAAAGATTTTAGGTGTGTTTTAGCATAATCTTAGAATATTCAAAAAGATTTTCATTGTGTTTTGATATAAAGTTTCAAAAAGCCAAAAATATTTTGTTTCTTATTTGTTTTCGACCGATCGATACAATGATACAAAATTCAAAATTCAAATTTACATCTTGGATTCTCGAAGAGAAGTTTGGCGCCAAGATTAAATTATTTTTTTCAAAAGAAAAAGAAAGCCGCGTTTATGTATTCTGAAATTGCAGGTTACCTATGTGACAAGACTCAAGCATGGTGAAAGGGGGAGTTTGTTATATCTTTCACAATAAATAGTTCGTGTTAGAGAGAGTCAACTAGTTCTGTCATTCTACATCTCTTAAGTGTGTGTAACTGAGTGTGTAACTCTCTCTATCTCTAGACTTTGTGTAATTTTAAGTGAATAAATAAAGCAAAGCTTTATTTACATCGTTTGTATTCTCGAGTACCGAACCATGCTGTAGTAAGATCGTACAGTGGTTTTACAGCTACAAACAGTTGAAAGAGTTTTTGACATCCGTGACATCCCCGACCCGCTTAAGGTAAAACTAGTCGCACTCAAACTTAAAAAAATGCTTCGTTGTGGTGGGAACATGTGCAGCAAAAACGCTACAGAGAGGGAAAACATAAAGTAGAAACATGGGACAAGATGAAACGCCTTCTCTATACTAAATTCTTACCTATCAACCACAAACAAGATGCATATTTAGACTACCACAACATGCGCCAACAATCACTTACAGTAGAAGAATTCATTGGCGAGTTTGAACGCTTGTGAATGCGTTGTGACACCGAGGAAGATGAAGAACAAGTCATAGCACGGTTTCTGGGTATTCTTCATACCGATATTTCTAATGTCATTTACTTGCAACAATACTATTCTTTTGATGACGTGTGCAAGTTGGTTTTCCAAATGGAGAAACAACTCTCGAGCAAGAGCAAGCAACAAAGTCGGTTTACATCTACCAGTCGGCCATCGCAGTCCACGCCAACCCAATTGAGGACCAGCCCCATCAAATCTGAGTCATCCTCGGTCTCCGCCCCTCCGCCGGCGACACCCTCCAACATGTTACGTTATTTCAAATGCCAAGGTATTGGCCACTTAAAGCATGACTGCCCAAACAAACAGGTTTTGGCTCTTGTTAATGATGCGGACCCAGTTTATGATTCGGAAGAGACTGACACACCTGAAGTCCTGTACCCAGATCGTGGTGAGTTCCTTTTGACTCGCCGGGTCCTTAATGCCTCTCTCGCATATCCGAAAGACGACACCAAATGGTTACGCAACAATATTTTTCATACTCGATGCACAACAAAGGGGAAGGTATGCACAGTGATTATTGAGAGTGGCAGTTGCGAGAATATGGTTGCACTTCAATGGTGGAAAAGTTGGGTTTACCGTTACACAATCACCCAACCCCATATCAACTAACGTGGTTAAAGAAGGGGAACCTAGTTAAAGTTACCCACAAATGTCTCATCTAGTTTTCGATCGGTAACAAATACACATACGAGTTGTGGTGTGAGGTGATCCCCATAGACACATGCCATGTTTTGTTAGGGCGACCTTGGCTCTATGATCGGCGAGTAGAACACAATGGGTTTCGTAACACCTAGAATTTCAAAAAGGATGGCTTGAACATTACCTTAGCTCACCTCAAACCTCTTAAGGAACCTCCTGATATTACCCCACTTAGGAAAGCTGATTTTGTGGGACTTGCAAGGCAACAAAAAAGGACCCCCATTTTTGAACTCTTCATCATTGAAGAAAACCCAACTCCACCTGAGCTACCTTCTGCGGTCGTCCCTTTACTGACCGAATTTTCCGATGTTTTCCCCGATGACATCCCTGCAGGACTCCCTTTGATGCGAGAAACTCATCACTATATTGATTTTGTTCTCGGGGCTAGCATTCCAAAAAAACCGGTCTACCGAATGAACCCCAAAGACTTCGCAGAATTACACCATCAAGTCTCCGAGTTACTAGATAAAGGCCTTATCCGGGTGAGTATGAGCCATTGTGCAGTTCTTGCCTTACTCGTCCCCAAACCGAATGGCACTTTTCAAATGTGCGTTGATAGCCGAGCCGTTAACAAGATCACCATTAAATATCGATTCCCTATCCCACATTTTGATGACCTACTTGACCTAATTACATGGGTCACACATATTTTCTAAAATCGACTTAAGGAGTGGATATCATAAACTTCCAATGCGAGCCGGGGACGAATGGAAAACCACATTTAAAACGCGTGATGGACTTTATGAGTGGATGGTTATGCCCTTTGGCTTGTCGAATGGCCCAAGCACTTTCATGCGCTTAATGAATCATGTCTTCAAATCTTTTATTGGTCGTTGTGTCGTCATTTATTTCGACGACATCTTGGTCTTCAGCAAGAACTTGATCGAGCACTTGCATCATCTTCGCAAAGTTTTCACAGTGTTACGTGACCAAAAGCTGTATGCTAATGGAAAAAATGTCATTTTTTGGGCGACGAGGTAATCTTTTTGGGGTACCTCGTGTTGGGAACTGGTATTCACATGGACAACACCAAGATTGAGGCCATCACCACTTGGTCGACGCCCACTTTCCTACACGATGTACACAGTTTTCATGGCCTCGCCTCTTTTTACCAGCAATTTATCAAGAATTTTAGCACCATTGTCGCAACAATCACAGAATTCCTAAAGAGTAGTAAGTTCATCTGGACCGTTGCATCGCAAATTGCCTTCAAAAATTTAAAGAAGTCAGTCACCGAAGCTCCTATACTCGCCTTGGCAAAATTCAGGCACGTATTTCAAGTTGAATGTGACACTTTGATATTAGGGATAGGTGGTGTTTTAAGTCAACTGAATAGGCCCATTGCTTATTTTAGCGAAAAGTTCAACGACACGAGACGTCGGTATACCACCTACGACAAGGAGTTTTACGATGTCGTTCGAAGTTTGGAGTATTAGTGTCACTACCTCTTACCAAACGAGTTTATTTTGTATTGGGACCATAAAGCGTTGACATTTGTCCAAGGGCAGGCTAAGTTGAATCCGAGACACGCAAAGTGGGTCAAAATGTTACAAGATTTCACCTTTGTCATTCACCATAAATTGGGCACCGCCAACACAGTTGCCGACGCACATAGCCGATGACCGACACTTATGACCTCATCTACTATACAGGTTACCGGATTTCACCATCTCAAGCATCTCTACATCGACGAACCAGATTTCAAAGATGTGTGGGCCAAAAGCGTCACTGCCCCATTTCGTGATTATGTGCAGCGCGATGGGTTGTTGTTTAAGGGCAGCATTTGTGTGTTCCTCTGTCCTCCTTCCATGAAGCCATCATTCTTGAATGCCACCAAGGAGCGTTAGCTGGACAATTTGGCCGTGAGAAAACCATGTCTCTTGTTACTGAGCGATTTTTTGGCCAAAAGTCGTGAAGGATGTTATGAAGGTTCTGCTCGATATCGTATTTGCCACGTTTCCAAGACACGTCGCACGAATCAGGGTTTCTATACCCCGTTACCAACACCGAATGGCCCATGGGAGGATGTAAGTCTTGATTTTTTCCTTGGTTTGCCTCTTACACAATGGAAAAAAGACTCTATTATGGTTGTCGTCGATCGGTTTTCCAAAATGGCTCACTTCGTTCCTTGTTCCAAGACATACAATGCTTCACAGGTGGCGAACACGATCACTTCGGTTAGGGACGTGAAGTTCTTTGGCCATTTTTGGCGTACCCTTTGGAAACGTTTGGGAGCTAAATTATAGTTCAGCATGTCGCACCACACCCAAACCGATTGGTCAAACGGAGGTCACGAATCGCAGTTTGGGTAATCTACTTTGTAGTCTTGTGGGTGATAAAAAAAACAATGGGATCTTGCCCTTCCCCAGTCCGAGTTTGCTTATAACAGGTCCACACATAGCTCGACGGGGAGAAGTCCTTTTCTTGTGGTTTATGGTCGAAACCCCTTTACTCCGTTGGATCTCACTCCTTTGCCCACTGTCGAGTCCTATAGTGCCGAAGGGATGGAACAAGCTAAACAAATCAAATTGATGCATGAACAGGTGCAAGCCCAAATCACCAAACACAACTTGCAATATCAAACCCGTGCAAACAAGCATCGTAAAAAGGTTGTTTTTAAGGAGGACGATCTTCTGTAGATATTTTTGCGACACGAGCGGTTCCCATAGGGGCGTTTAGGGAAGTTGCACCCGCGTGCCAATGGTCATTTTCGTGTTCTTTGGTGGATTAATGATAATGCTTACAAAATTGATTTACCGGGTGATTATGGTGTTTCTGCTACTTTTAATTTTGCTGACTTGGCGCCATATACGGGGGACAAGGATTTTGGGGTTGACTCAGGGACGAATCATTTTTTAGAGGGGGAGGATGATACGGATCCGAGCCTCGAAGGTGACCCAGGTTATGTTCTTGATGGGCCGGAAGAGGGGGATGATATTCAATGTGGCTAGAACCGGCCGAAGGGGGTGTAAACCTATCTAACCCATTATGGAGTCTTTAATTTATGTTATCTATTTTTTTAAACTTTGGATTGTGTTTATCTTTTTATGTATTTATCTCTTTGTTCGTTTCCTATTTAAATGATTGTAAAACTCCTGGTTGGATAGTTGAATTTAATTTGAAAAGTTCATAAACGTGTTCATCGTTTGTAATTCTGGTTGGCCGGAATTCTCACCGTCAATAATTCTCGGTTGGCCAAGGTTGTTGCCGTTAGGTTTAGCCTAGGTTATCCTCACCCGCTGGTACGAATCCGTATCAGGAAAAATAATAAAAGAAGTAAAGAAGATTCGTATTCTACAACTATGAGTCATGCGACGAGAAACAAACTAGTTGAAATACGTTGATCATTTTTAAAGGTTTTTGTTATCTCTTTCTAATATAAAAACCAATCGAGCTGCTTAGCCTTAAGCCTTGAAGTCTTATGAATACATAGTAAATATGTTATCAATATTAGAGAACATGGAGAGAAAATTAAGAATCTATCAGGTGCACTGTTAATGGCCTTATGTGACCTTTGTTAACCTGAAAAGACTATTATGTACCGTAAAAACAAAAATGAATGACCTTGGATGCCCCAGTTGATTATATGTACCAAAATGAACGTTAATTTCTCAGTAACGTGTCTTTTGGTACCATATGACCATCATTACCCATAATTGTCTATTAATGACCTTATGCAACCTAGAGCTACTATAGCTACTGGTAAATGCCATAGACTATTGATTATTTAAATTTTATAACGTACTATTACTAATAGTTATATTAATGAGATTTCTGTTTAGATTCAATTGTAGAAGAATATGCTGATCCACGTGCAGATCAACATGTAGAACAACTTGTAGATGAACCAATTGTAGATCCTCCAAAGAGGCGTGGGCATGGTCCAAATCTAAATCTAAGTGCCACACGGGATGTGCCTAAGGGTTCTAAATTATCTTTTCAAATAGTTGATTCTACAAGAGGCTTCATTGGGGCATCAGCCACAAAATTGGCAACAGAGTGTGGGATTGTAATTCGTTCTTCTTGTCCAATGAACTTTCATAAATGGGATGATGGCGGTGGCCTGAAATGCGGTTTTTATCATTGCTTTTATTATTTAATTTAGTTAGCTTTTATTTTAATTAGTTACCTTTTTAAAATATTAAATAAGTTAAGGATTGAGTAAAAATTATTTGAAAGTTTCATGCCTATCTTGTAGATAGGAGCATGTTATTATTCTAGGGTTCTGCAGTTTTTGAGTTTTGATTAATATTGAAGAAGAATTCTTCATTTTTTGTTGTTTCTCTACATGTTCATACTCGGTACTTGATTGTTTGCGGTGTGAAACTACATCAGTTATGATGGCAGTGGCCCAAAATACGGTTTTAATCATTATTTTTATTATTTAATTTAGTTACCTTTTATTTTAATTAGTTATCTTTTTAAATTTTAAATAAGTTAAGAATTGAGTTATTTTTATTTGAAAGTTTAATGCCTATCTTGTAGATAGGAGCATTTTTTAAGAATATTATAATTCCAGGGTTCTGCAGTTTTTGAGTTTTGATTAATATTGAAGAAGAATTCTTTATTTTTTGTTGTTTCTCTCCTTGTTCATACTCGGTACTTGATTGTTTGCGGTGTGAAACTGCATCAGTTGAAATCAGAGCTCAGTAGACGATTCAATGGTAAGTCTGAAGCCGGATTCCATTTTTTTTCCCCGTAGATCCGCCGACCAAGGCAACGAGGACCACTTACGGGATCCCCGGGACATAGTGGAAATCTAGAGGCTGCAACAACGAGTCCAAGACTTGGAATAACAACAAGAGGAACGCTATGAGGCAACGGAACCCGATTCGGCCATCTGGGATGACGAAGAAGGTTTGGAGGAAACCGAATCAGGTTTCATCGTCTGGGATGGTGAAAATGAGGAGGAGACTCCGATCTATCAAGAACCACGATACAATGAAGACAGGATAACACCGGACGCGAAAGAGAGTTTGGCCGTTCAGATTTTTCTTGGATGGATTACTCTTCCGCCACCCGTCTCCCTGCTGCCACAGCCCGCACCAGTTGCGCCACCACCGCACTAACATCGCAACCCACACAAACATTGCAACCCATGACCTCTGTGACAGCCTACCTGTCTGAGCCAACCGCACCTTTAGCTTCACGGGATAATTGGGTAAATTGTTTTGCATTACTTTTAGGCTATATGAATTCGACAAAAGATATTGCTCTATCTCAGAAAGAGATTATTAAGGAAAATGTATCTCCACCAATTTCGGTTGCATGGTTGATTGAGGGATGGGAATTTTGGAGCAAATTGGAATTCAATTCTGGATCCAGCCATAGAAATAACGTGGTAAATTCCGACGAATATGAACCATGGGTACAATTAGTGGCGTATCATAAAACAAATAAATTTCAAATATTTGATATAAATAAGGTTGGTGAATTGGTGGATAATTATGGAAAAAATCTTCATTATTATTTAAGTGTTTGTGTCATAAGTATCCGTTCGTTTTGTCAAGTATGGTTCGTGATTGAATGTAAGTTCAAGAAGGAAGAAGCTCATATGTTCGACATTCTGAAGAATCGAGGTCGAGTCTTTTTCAAAAATGGAGAGAAGGAGAAGGTTGAAGGAGGACCCAGAAACTCGATAGACCCGGGACCCAACCGTCAAAATGCAACTTGTTTAAAGATGACCGAGCAACCCGTAAGGCTACTATCCATTTGGGAAAAAACTGTCAGTACGTTTCATTCGATCTCGGAGGGTTTAAGCCATGAAGCAAAACTCGAGGACGAGTTTTTTTAAGAGGGGGAGTATGATGTCGGTGGCCCGAAATACGGTTTTTATCATAGTTTTTATGTTTTAATTTAGTTAGCTTTTATTTTAATTAGTTATCTTTTTAAATTTTAAATAAGATAAGGATTGAGTTATTTTTATTTGAATGTTTCATGCCTATCTTGTAGATAGGAACATTATTTAAGAATGTTATTATTCTAGGGTTCTGCAGCTTTTGAGTTTTGATTAATATTGGAGAAGAATTCTTCATTTTTTGTTGTATCTCTACTTGTTCATACTCGATGCTTGATTGTTTGCGGTGTGAAACTTCATCAGTTATGATGGCGGTGGCCCGAAATACAATTTTTATCATTGTTTTTATTATTTAATTTAGTTAGATTTTATATTAATTAGTTATCTTTTTAAATTTTAAATAAGTAAAGGATTGAGTTATTTTTATATAAAAGTTTCATTCCTCTCTTGTAGATATGAGCATTATTTAAGAATGTTATTATTCTAGTGTTCTGCAGTTTTTAAGTTTTGATTAATACTGAAGAAGAATTCTTCATTTTTTGTTGTTTCTCTACTTGTTCATAGTCGGTACTTGATTGTTTGCGGTGTGAAACTGCATCAGTTGGTATCAGACCTCAGTAGACGATTCAATGGCAAGTTCGAAGCCGGATTCCATTTTTGTCCTCGTAAATCCGCCGACCGAGGCAACGAGGACCAATTACGGGATCCCTGGGACATAGCCGAAATCAAGAGGCTGTAACAACGATTCTGAGACTTGGAATTACAGCAGGAGGAACGTTATGAGGCAACATAACCTGATTCGGCCATCTGGGATGACGAAGAAGCTTTGGAGGAAGCCGAATCAGGTTTTATCGTCTGGGACGGTGAAAATAAGGGGAGAATCCGATCTATCAAGAACAATGATACGATGAAGACAGGATAACACTAGACACAGAAGAGTGTTTAGTCGTTCAAATTTTTCTTGGATGGATTAGTCTTCCGCCACCCGTCTCCCTGCTGCCACAACCCGCACTAATTGCGCCGTCACCCGCACTAACATCGTAACCCACACGAACCATGCCACCCGTGACCTACGTGACAGCCGGCCCGTCCGAGCCAACCACACATTTAGCTTTAAGGGATATTCGGGTAAATTTTTTTGCATTACTTTTAGGAGATATGAATTCGACAAAAGATATTGCTCTATCTCAGAAAGAGATTGTTAAGGAACATGAGTCTCCACCAATTTCGGTTGTATGGTTGTTTGAGGGACGAGATTTGTTTAGCAAATTGGAATTCAATTCTTGTTCCAACCATAGAAATAACGTCGTGAATTCTGACGAATATGAAGCACGGGTACAATTAGTGGCATATCATAAAACAAATAAATTTCAAATATTTGAGATAAATAAGGTTGGTGAATTGGTGGATAATTATGGGAAAAATCTTTATTATTATTTAAGTGTTTGTGTCATAAGTATCCGTTCGTTTTGTCAAGTATTGTTCGTGATTAAATGTAAGTTTAAGAAGGAAGAAGCTGATATATTCGACATTCCGAAGACTCGAGGTCGAGTCTCTTTCGAAAAGGGAGAGAAGGAGAAGGTTGAGTGAGGACCCGGAAACCCGATAGACCCGGGACCCGCCCGTCAAAATGCAACTTGTTTGAAGCCGACCAAGAACCCGTAAGGCTACTATCCACTTGGGCAAAAAGTTGTCAATACATTTCATTCGATCTCGGAGGGTTTAAGCCATGAAGCAAAACTCGAGGATGAGTTTTTTTAAGAGGGGGAGTATGATGGCGGTGGCCCGATATACGGTTTTTATCATTGTTTTTATTATTTAATTTAGTTAGCTTTTATTTTAGTTAGTTATCTTTTTTAAATTTAAATAAGTTAAGGATTGAGTTATTTTTATTTGAAAGTTTCATGCCTATCTTGTAGATAGGAGCATTATTTAAGAATGTTATTATTCTAGGGCTCTGCAGTTTTTTAGTTTTGATTAATATTGAAGAAGAATTCTTCAGTTTTTCTTGTTTCTCTACTTGTTCATACTCGGTACTTTTTTGTTTGCGGTGTGAAACTGCATCATGGGATTTGGTACCAAAAGAATTGAAAGATGTAATTTTTGAAAATTCACATGTAAGATCTATATAATTTTACTTATATTTATAAAGAAGCTATTCCAATTATATATTTTTGTGTGTAACATTAACAAACGTATTCAATGTAGTGAGAATTTCATTTATTGCAAGAAAATAAAGTTTTATGGAGTATGTGAATACTCGATTACATCTCCAATGGAAACGCTCCTAGGGTACTTTGAGTGCACACTGGAGAGCGAATGGAGGAAGAACCAATCCACAAAAAGCACGATCAAAAATGAAATCCAATTACAGGAATGAAGAAGACTAGAATCACTTGTGTGACTATTGGGAGCTAGAATCAATTCGGATAAGCTGAATTTACCTAAGGCCTTACAAGAACGTGTTTCATTAAAATATAGTAGTCCAGCACCGAAATGGACTATTAAAAATACGTATGTTGAACTTGCTCACTCAGATTCTGAATTCAGATATAGTAACATGTATGATATTTCATTTTGTAGAAATATAATGAGAAGATGAAAGACAATCATGCAAAGCAAGTTATTACATGCCGAGGAGGCTCTCGTTCAATCGCAAATCATGTATTTCACATGGTAAGGTTTAGAATTGAGGCAAAATCACTCTTAAACAGCAAAATGAAACAGTTTATTAGGACTTTATGTATGTTATATATTATATTTTGTATGTTCTATATTATATTTTGTATGATCGCATAAAAATCAAGAGATTAAAAAGCCACCTAGCCCTTTGCAAGTATATCATAAGTTTCACTTCAACCCCTCAAAATCAGGATGGCAAAACGATGACACACGTATTAAATATGTAAGTTAGCTACTCTCTCATATAGTCAAAGGATAATAATATTCGAAAGTATAATGGTTTGTGTTTAGGATTTATTTACACACATATCCAAATAAGAAAAATAAATTTTGCATTGGAGGCTATGGCATGTGAGAATTAAGTAGAAATCATGTTTAGGGTTTATTTATACACGTTTATGCTAGGAAAATTAGCCAAGAGAATTTCCATTTATTCATACCGAAAATCAGTTTAACATTGTTTAAACGCACGAAGGTGATGTAGCGTGTGATTAAATTTATACAAAGAGCATTGAATGCGTCTGGCTTATTTTGTACGCCTAGGTGATCCAGGCGCTCGTCTTTAACAACTAGGATAAGAATGACTATGTGGCTATATATTATCTTTCTATCTGAACAAATAACCAAGATGTTTTGGCCACAGTTAACAGTGGTTTATAATTAATCGTTTCATTGTTAGTAATTTAATGTTGATTTCTTTTTCTTTCTAACAGGAAAGTATCATTTAACAGAAAAAACGAGGCAATTAATAATTTAATTTCAGAAGATGTGGAAATTACAAGTGCTATGGAACATGAGATTGAGAAATAAGCAATTAAAAGTGTTTGTGCTAAAATAAAAAATACGAAATCCACATGGGAGGCATGTGTTGGACCAGTTTTAAGGAAAAAAGATAACTGGATGACATCATCAGGAGCCAAAGAGTCTCAACCGGAAGTGAGACTGAGAATCTTAAAGATCAGGTTGTTGCACTCCAAGAGAAGCTGAAGAAGAATAAGGAGGAGCTGGATCAGAATAAAGAGAAACTAAGACAAAACGATGTGAGATATGAGAGATTGTCGAGGTATATGAGTAAAAAGTTTGCGAATTTTAGAGCTCGATAGCGTCAGCTTTAGGTAGTGGAGAAAGAGGTTCAGTGCATAACTCAACGAATTTGGAGATGATGATCTAGTCTAGTAAAGACACTCATCCTTTAAAGTTTAGTGTTTAATTATCTAATATCTTAGAGTTGGTCGTTTGACTTATACTTTTGCTTATGTCTGAACTTATTGTTTTGATGTTATTGTTTTAAGTATTTTGTGATAAGTTTCCTATTTTTTATTCATTTTTCATGTATAAAATAAACTATATAGCAATTGTGTGAGGAACCATGTTTCAGTCCTAAAAAACTTAAAATACATATTTTGGACTGAAAATAGATAGTATCAATATTTATCTTTACAGTCCCTAAAAGAATAACAATAAATTGAGATATTATATTAGAGACTATATTTCAGTCATTAAAAAACATATCTAGTACTGATTTTCAGAGACTGATTTTTGGGCTCGAAATGAGTTTATTGGAGACTAAAAAGTAAATTAATTAGAGAGTGTTGATACATCGTGTGGCAACATGCTGGACCAGACAACGCTTTTGAAGAGTTAAAGATTTCAACCAAGATCTACAGGCCGAACCCAGGCCGAACCCAGGCCGAACCTAGGCCGAACCTAGGGTTCGGACCAGTTGAAGGGTTCGGACAGTAGGATGTTTATAAATAGGTTGATAGGTTTGAAATCTGTAACTAGTTTTGCTTATGTGTGTGTTTTGTAAGGTGAAACAACTCTGAGTCTCTTTGTAATTCGTACCAGTTACTGAATGAGAGATTGAGTTTTTATTTACACGAATTGTTCATCATTTAGCTAACACAATGATGTCGAACTGATCACGATCCATCCGCTCTAGCGTTATCAAGTGGTATCAGAGCAATCTGGTGCTGCTCAGTTCGATTTGGTCATTTGTGTTGTTAAAAAACTTGTTTCATCTTGTTTTTCATTTCTAAAAACCTTGTTTCTGAAAATCTGACCTGTGTACATCATGCTTCACGTTCAAAATCCTTGTTTCGAGTGTGTTTCGTTCGTTTGATCATCTGGTGCTTGTGAGTTTAGGTTTTTCTGAGAGTTTGAAATTTTTGAAATTTTCAAGTGTCCGAACCCTAAGTTCGTCCCGACATTCTGTTCAATGAGAGTTCATGTCACATTCGGAGAGAGTTCGGACCGAGTTCGAAATAGGTTCGGAGAGAGTTCGGTTGTTCACTACAAGGGTTCAGATATCTAGTGTTCGGAAAGAGTTCAGACACGTTTCGGAAAGACTAAGTTCAGTAAGAGTTCGGACGAAGTTCGGGAAGTGTAACCAAGTTCGGACTAAGTTCGGAACGAGTTCGGACAGTTCATTAGAGTTCGTGAAGAGTTCGGACCAAACAGAAAACTTCAAATTTTCGAAATGTCGGATTTCCAAGCATTTGCTTCTATTCAGTATGAAATGCAGAGGTTGTTGAACTATGATAATGAGATTGGGACTACTCAGAAAGTACCCTAGTTGCTCAAATTCGAATATTACCATAAACTGGAAGAAACAGCTCGAGGCGTATATTGGAACTACCGATCCTGGTCTATGGATTGCCATTGATGCACCGTATGTCTATCCGGTTGGTGTCAACAATGTACCCATAATGCAAAGAAATCTAGATCTTACTCAAAAGGCTGACTACACGAGAGAACAAAAAGCCTACGGACTTCTAACTCAAGCGTTACCAAAAGATTTGTTACATTAGTTTAGAAGTTGTAAAGATTCTCATGAGTTATGGGTTATGGACAACTTTGAAAGAACGATGTGAAGGAAACGATCAATATAAAAAGAGTAAAAAGAAAGTCTTGAACAAGGAGTTTGACCACTTCAAACATTTTGATGGTGAAGGTGTTCCTGAATTGATCTCGAGATATTGTCATCTTTTGTCTGAGATGGATACCGTTCAGATTAAGAAGGAAGATGAGGAATTAAAAAAAAGTTACTCGAGGGTCTGCCATCAAAATGGGAACCGTATGTTTTGATGATTACGAATGACAAGGATTATTCGTCGTTGACATTTGTGAAGCTGTTAGGAAATTTACAAGCGAGGGATTTGGAATTGAAGAATGTAAACACAACACCTGCCGAGGTCCAAAATCCTGAAGTTTATTATGGTTCGAATGCTGCAACAATTTCGGGCAAATCTGGAAAAGCAATACGTTCTGCTCCAGCAACTGCATTTGTAGATGGGAATTTGTCTAGAAATGTATCAAGTTCAGGAAATAGAATGAATTCGAACAATTATGAATACAATTATGGATCTGGAGGGTGTAATGTCTCAATTCTGGCAAGTAACCAGGATTATATGACTCTGGTATCTGCTTTGGTGTCATCATACTATGGGGTTATTACTGGAAAGGTGAGCAATGCGGAATTAACAGAAGAAGATTATGATCAAGTTAATCAGGATGATCTGGAGCTTATGGATATCAACTGGCAGTTTGCCATGCTTGCTAGAAGGGTCAAGAGGTTTCTGAAGAAGACTGGAAGGAAAGATCTTAACTCTGGTGATCGAATTGGTTTTGATAAGTCTAAAGTGAGATGTTACAATTGTTCAAATTTTGGACACTTGGCACGGGAATGCTCTCATCCCAAGAAGCAGGAATATCAAAAGTTTGCTCCAAAGACAAATGCTTCTGGAACCAACAATGCTTCAAATTCAGGGAGTTCCTCAAACTCAAACCCTAAATCTGAAAATACTAAATCCTTAGTGTCTCAAGAAGACAAAACATATAACTGGGGTAACCAATTTGCTGATTCATCTGCTCTAATTGTTCAACATGTGCAGGATGAAGATGCCATGACTGAGTCTACCCAAGATGGTGATGAAGTACATGAAGAAGCAATTGGTGAAGTGATTGTTGGAAAAAGTGATGAAGCAAGTGTGTCAAACTCAATGGATGACATTCATTTACTTCTTAAAGAAAAATTTGCTTTTATGGAAAACACAATGTCTGAGCAAGTTGAGTCTGATGCAATTCTCTTGTTGAAAAAGAAAATTGAAGTTTTAACTGAAGAGAAAGAAGCGTTGATCAAGGAATGCGAAGCAGCAAAAGCTGAGGCAATAGATACAGCAAATGATTTTGAAAATTTGTATCAAAAGAGTCTCCTTTTGAAGCAGCAATATGAAAAGGCTCAACAAAATGCTGTGGAATTTGCTGATAAGATGATCGCATTACAAAAGGATATGCAATAGTTGTCTGATGAAAACAATAGCCTAAAGCAGGAGATTGGTGCTTTGAAAAGAAACAATATCAAGGAATCAGTTGCTTTGATGGCTGATACATCAAAGGTAGTTTCTTATCCTCCTATGTGTAAATCATGTGATTAGTTTGCTACTGCTAAGAGTACTCTTTTAGATAAAAAGACCAAGTTGAATGATCTTTTATTGGTAGCAAGAGCTGATATGAATATTTATAAAGAAAGATGGGAAGGTACCACGAAGGAATTATTGTCAGTTCACGAGCAGTTGCGTCTTCAAAAATATGAATTTTCAAATCAATCTGAACTGCTCGTGTCCACACAGAAGGAATTGGCAAACAGTCAAAAACTTGTGTCGTATCTTAAAACTGAAGTTTTTGAATTAAAACACAAGATTGACACTTTTCAATTTCCGTCATCATTTACCAATTTTCCATACAATGTTGAAAAAGAAAATGTGTCTGGTAAGTTTAGTCAAGTTCCTCCTCCGGTAATCATTAACAATGGTCCTTCATCTGATGCAAAGGCGGATACTTCATCTGAATCCACAAAGAATTTGGTTTCATCTCATGAAAAGAAAACTGATCAGCCATCAATTGATTCAAAGTCTGATAAAATTTCAACTGGAAAATCTGTCTTGGATTCCACTATTAATGAATTGTTTTATATGTTTCGGACTTTGAGAAAATTGATGATCTTAATTCTGAAACTGAAACTGAAAGTTCAAAACCCATTCATCAAACTGTTTCTAAGCCAGATCATCACGATTTGATATTAAAGCATAATTTTCCAACTATCAAATCTGAGCTTAAGAAACTGAGTGAGTATGAACAAAAACAGATTACAAGAAGCAAATCTGTGGAGGGTAAAAAGGTTAAAAATGGTGGAGTTGGATTTGTGCCTGCGTCTAAACCAAAAGTTTTTGAACAAGGTTCATCATCTAAAGTAACAAATTATGAAAAGGCAAAGGTCGGCAATCCAACTCAGAATGCCAAGTTTGATAAGACTGAAAAATGGGTAACCTATCGTTTGAAAGTTCTGATGTGATATATAGCGATAAGGATTTCTCATTAGATATGGTCAGTCCAAATTTGATTGATAAAATCTTTTCGGGAGGTTATGATCCCAAGTATGATCCAAATACGAGGAGTGTGCCCATTAGGAAAGGGAATGGTAAATCATAATACCAATGGACACACTTAATTCGGAGCATTCAGATCATAATTCTGAGTCTGGGTTGGTCAAAAGGGTTCAGAAATCTGTTAACAAGAAACCAACTACTTTTTAACCACCTAGGGTTTTTCAAAAACAAGTTTTTCATGAAACCGCTAGACCAAATTTCAGAAAACCACCAAATTCATTTTACAAGAGATCCCAATTTTTCAAGATGATGGTTTTTATGATCATTTTGGTTATGGACCAAATCAACCTGTCCATGGAAGGGGTCCAAGGTGGGTTGATCATGGATTTAGAAATGATGTTGGTCCAAGGCGTGGTGGTAGGTGGGGTAGATTTCAGGATTATGATGATCATTACTATTCTGGAAATCCACAATTTCAGGATCAATATGTTTATGGTGGTGATGTTCCAGATAGTTTTTCGGGTTATGATTCTGGATTTTATGATGATTTTAGTGATCATCGTGTTTCTAACCGAAAGGTTTTAAAATCAAAGAAACAAAAACTTGTTTTTAAAACTGATGTGGATGATGACACGGTTAAGGAAGTTGTTAATGACTAAAGAAAGTGTTTAAAATGCAAAAACCATGGTCATACATATTGGAATTTTCCTTCGAAGAAGCAAAAATCTGATAAATCTGATGCTGAAAAGTCTGATGAAATTTTTTAGGGTTATCAGTAATTCCGAGCAAGATGGCCATGTCTATTACAACGACGAAAGATTATATGACTCTGGTATCTGCTTTGGTGTCATCATACTATGGGGTTATTACTGGAAAGGTGAGCAATGCGGAATTAACAGAAGAAGATTATGATCAAGTTAATCAGGATGATCTGGAGCTTATGGATATCAACTGGCAGTTTTCCATGCTTGCTAGAAGGATCAAGAGGTTTCTGAAGAATACTGGAAAGAAAGATCTTAACTCTGGTGATCGAATTGGTTTTGATAAGTCTAAAGTGAGATGTTACAATTGTTCAAATTTTGGACACTTGGCACGGGAATGCTCTCATCCCAAGAAGCAGGAATATCAAAAGTTTGCTCCAAAGACAAATGCTTCTGGAACCAACAATGCTTCAAATTCAGGGAGTTCCTCAAACTCAAACCCTAAATCTGAAAATACTAAATCCTTAGTGTCTCAAGAAGACAAAACATATAACTGGGGTAACCAATTTGCTGATTCATCTGCTCTAATTGTTCAACATGTGCAGGATGAAGATGCCATGACTGAGTCTACCCAAGATGGTGATGAAGTACATGAAGAAGCAATTGGTGAAGTGATTGTTGGAAAAAGTGATGAAGCAAGTGTGTCAAACTCAATGGATGACATTCATTTACTTCTTAAAGAAAAATTTGCTTTTATGGAAAACACAATGTCTGAGCAAGTTGAGTCTGATGCAATTCTCTTGTTGAAAAAGAAAATTGAAGTTTTAACTGAAGAGAAAGAAGCGTTGATCAAGGAATGCGAAGCAGCAAAAGCTGAGGCAATAGATACAGCAAATGATTTTGAAAATTTGTATCAAAAGAGTCTCCTTTTGAAGCAGCAATATGAAAAGGCTCAACAAAATGCTGTGGAATTTGCTGATAAGATGATCGCATTACAAAAGGATATGCAATAGTTGTCTGATGAAAACAATAGCCTAAAGCAGGAGATTGGTGCTTTGAAAAGAAACAATATCAAGGAATCAGTTGCTTTGATGGCTGATACATCAAAGGTAGTTTCTTATCCTCCTATGTGTAAATCATGTGATTAGTTTGCTACTGCTAAGAGTACTCTTTTAGATAAAAAGACCAAGTTGAATGATCTTTTATTGGTAGCAAGAGCTGATATGAATATTTATAAAGAAAGATGGGAAGGTACCACGAAGGAATTATTGTCAGTTCACGAGCAGTTGCGTCTTCAAAAATATGAATTTTCAAATCAATCTGAACTGCTCGTGTCCACACAGAAGGAATTGGCAAACAGTCAAAAACTTGTGTCGTATTCTGCTTCTGGGTCCACATGCTCTTCAAATGACAAGTGGAAACCTAAGGGTTCTTCCCCCGTTGGCACTGATTTTGTTGAAGATGACGGTCGACCCAAAGCTTCTAGCTTGGGTTCGTCCTGAAACTAATCATCTTTGTTAATTTATGTATGGATCTACGCGACAGCTCATGAACAATATTTGGGTTGTTGATAGCGGAGCATCCAGGCATATGACGGTGACATCGCCCTACTTCATGATGTGAAATATTCTGATGGAGGAAAAGTCACGTTTGTTGGTAACAAAGGAGGTCAAATCACTGGTATTGGTAAATTGACAAATGGTGTTGTCACATTCGATAAAGTAGAATATGTCAAGGGATTGGAATACAATCTTCTCAGCATCTCCCAGATTTGTGATAAGCAATAGACGACTGCTTTCACAGGGAGTGAATGTCTGATCTTGAAGCAAGGATACAAGATTTCGGACGATTATGTTGTGATGCGAGCACTGCATTTCTCAAATTTGTATGTGCTTGATATGAATTCAGAAAAAACGAATGTTGTGGGTCAATGTTTTCTTTCGAAAGCTTTGGAGAAAGAATCCGTTTTGTGGTATCGTCGCATGGGTCACATCCATTATCATAAAATGAACGCATTTGTGCATAGGGATCTTGTAGAAGGGGTTCCGAAACATTAGTTTGTTTTTAATGATGTGTGCGTGAGATGTAAGAAAGGAAAGCAGAAGAGAAAGTCTCATCCACTGAAGAAGTACCACTCCATTGATGTTCCGTTGGAATTGCTTCACATGGATTTATTTGGTCCTGGGAATCGCAAAAGTATTTCCGGACATTGGTACTGTCTTGTGGTGACCGATGAATTTTCAAGATTTTCATGGGTCGGTTTTTCTGTCTCAAAAGATGAAGCTTCAAGGATTCTTATCAACCTAATCAATACACTTGAGTCATTTTATAAGTTGAAAGTAAGAAGGATACGAAGCGACAATGGCACGGAGTTTAAAAACAACACCTTGAGGATGTTTTGTGTCGAAAAAGGAATCATACATGAATTTAGTACGCCATACACACCTCAGTAAAATGGCGATGCGGAGAGGAAAAATTGCACAATTATTGAGATAGCACGAACGATGTTGGCCGATACACAACTTCCAGTGAATTTCTGGACAGAAGCGGTCAACACAGCTTTTTATGTGCTCAACCTAGTGCTTACGGTTAAACGACTTGGCAAAGCTTGTTACGAGTTACTCAAGAATCATAAGCCAAATCTCAAATATTTGGAACCTTTTGGGTGTCCCTGTACCGTGTTGAAGTCCGCGGGCAAGTTTAATGACAAGGTCGGTTATTCGAACCAGAAGAAACGGGTATTCAGCAAGTAGACTGGTATAGTGGAAGAGTATTT
>JBCNJP010000351.1:0-36000 GCA_039602395.1 Deinandra increscens subsp. villosa
TCTTTTCTTAGTTTATAACCTTAAATCTAAAGTTTGGATTTTGTTTGCTGTTAATAAAGGTGCAGTATCAAGAGCCCTCCTTTCTTGTGTCCTTGGACACTGGTTCTATCAGTACTATGCCAACGATGGGTGAACTTGCCTAGTGTGTGGTGTATGGTGATTGTTTTTTTATCATGTTAATAAATTTAAAATTTGAGCAACAGTGGTGATAAAACTGACCCATAATTGTCATATTTTTATATACACCACCCGCACATCAATAAACCTTTGCGGAATTCCAAGATGTTACATAAGCAAAAAAAATGAGAAATAAACTTGAGATCAATGGTTCGTAAAAGGAAAAGTAATTTTGCTTCTAAGCCTGTCGTGTGTCGTGACCACTCGTAAGCCTTGTTGTCACGTGCCGCAATGAATCCAAGTCAACAAAACTATCACGTGTCATGACGAAAACAAACTCCCTCCTCGTGTGGCGCGAGGAGGCTTGTTGACAAACATTTTATTAAGTTTTTCGGACTCATAATTTTTTTTTAGTTCCTTGAAGTTGATTGTTTCCCCTTGAAAATGTGTTCCAACTGAAAATCTAAGTGTAAACATACCTTGAACGCCATTTATGATGGTTTTCCTCACCAAAGATATGCTCAGTTCCCTGCAAAACTGAAGACACCAAAAACACACAAAATTCCGAAAAAATAAAAGAACTAAAAAAAAGTAACCA
This sequence comes from Deinandra increscens subsp. villosa, assembly GCA_039602395.1. Classification (NCBI taxonomy): domain Eukaryota; kingdom Viridiplantae; phylum Streptophyta; class Magnoliopsida; order Asterales; family Asteraceae; genus Deinandra; species Deinandra increscens. Next base: position 716 of record JBCNJP010000351.1, read on the forward strand.
AACCGCTGGGTTGCCTCCCAGAAGCGCTAAGTTTATGGTTTTCAGATAGACCATGCCTCCTTAATCATCATGGAGGTTTGAATGCATGCTTATGACTAATCACCTCCTTATCAGCTGGATTATGAATATCCCATAAAGCTTCTTGTTCCCTCTAACCATATTCATCAGTTTTGTCCACATCTTTCACCTTTACCGAACCTCTGCCACTGAACCTTTCCATTTCCGGCCTTGTTTGGCTCTTCATCCTAGCTGTGGATTATGGTTCTTTCATCTTTGACTTATGAACAATTTTTGCATCTTCTTCCTGCTTACTCAGCGGGGCATTCACCTCTGGGTCTCCTACATTCCCACATTTATTTTCCTTGGCATCTATCCGATTAAACATGTCAACCACAAAAACATCATTCTCGGTGTCTCCCTTATTCACACAAGGAGGACACTTATCAGCAACAACCATTCTTGATAGTTTATTAGTAACTGAGTAAGTAAAAGAATGCGTTAACTAATGTAAATGTAGCTTCTAGTTACCAAGCGTATTCTAACCGTGTTATCCTAGTAGTTGATCTCGACATTCGTTGTTGCTAGGAAAGGCCTTCACAGTATAACTCTCGGTTGCTGACTTGCTGCCCTTTTTCCATTAGCTCATAAACCATCATGAGGAAGTCCTCCAGATAGTAGAACTCTCCGAATTTTACTGATACACCAAGGTCATTTTCTTGAAAGATCGACTAACACCATGGTAGTTTTAACTTCTTGTAAGGGCCCCAAATCCATATGATCATACACACCCCCGTGAAATATGTTGATGGTTGCTCCATAATCCAATAAAGCCTTGTTGGTTTTGAATTCTCCCATTTGAGCATGAATGAGAGGTGTTTTGAATTCAGCATATTCATTATCTTATGTCTCTTCCCCTTCTCCGAATATGTTGTTACACTGATTTGGATACCTCTAATATTCTTTGACCCCGAGCTGAAGCTTTGATGAGATAGGTTGATACCTGTGTCACTTGGAAGTTTACCTGCATCTCTTTGTGAAACTTGATCTGCCACTTGCCACATTTTTTTTTTGCTACTACCTCGTAACCCTTGTCTTGAATCTTATTATTCTTCCTTATAGCCTCGAGATCTTTATGCACCCACTTCATATCATTATGTATTCCTTTGATGGCCTCTAATAGAGCATTGAGTTGAGCATTGACTTTAGCTTTTGGGTTCTGTTGCTATTGATATCCTCTTTGTTGCTGACCTCCCTGATTAAATTGTTTCGCTGGTATCCGCGTTGATTGTACCCTTGTTATCGGTTCTAGTACTGCTATCTTAATTTTTTTTTTAGTTTTTATGTCCGACATTGTAGGTAATTGAGTTCTTGTCATCCGAGCTACCTTGCACATATCTCACCTCTTAACCTTTTCTAACGCGTGTACAACACTATCCCACTTGGTGTCCTAATTCTCCGCATTTAGCACACACTGTAAATGTGCTCGTAGTTTTGGCTCCTTCCACCCCCAACCTACAAGTAAGCAACTTACTTTTCTAGTAACAGGTTCTGCTGTCTTAATTTCTCAATCCGTCCCTTAACCTAAAGGTCCACTGCATTCATGATGATGATCTAGTGCTTCTGCAAGATTATGCCTACCTTTTTGTAGCGGCGCGTATATGGTCCAAATGCCCAAATCAAACACATCGGGGTTTGTTAGAAAAGTAATATTTCTAATAGCCACTAAGTATCTTACATCCTCTGAAAGTATACCATCATAAAATGCCTTGATGAATTTCCATGTCTCTATACCATTATGTGGGTATTTTCTGAGTAGCTCCTTGAACCGAGTGAATGCCTCGTGAAATGTTTCTTTTGAGTTTTGTTGGAAAGACTTGATGGCCTCTCATGCCTCACTGGTTTTGTTTATTGTGTAATACTCATTGTAGAACACCTGTTGTATTACTTGCAACGTAAATATACAACTAGATGGCAAGATGTTGAACCACTGTCTAGCTGAATCTTTCAATGCAAACTAGAATAACATCAATTTAACCTCATCTTGTGTGAAAACGACCCCCAATAGTGTTGCGGTGCAATGTGTAGGTAGGGTTCCTCAGTTCTTCTTACATAAAATTCGGGCAAATAACCCAAATAATAAGATCTCACCTCACATGTTCTTCCATTCCGACCCAATGGGACTACTACTGCTGAGGAGCTTGGCATGATAAACGGTCTAAAGTGACCATCAACTCCCTGGACTCGAGATATTTTCTTCACCCTCGGAAAGCAATCCAAAAATTGTAACTGATCGGTCCACCCCGATTTCTCTGGTTTCTAACATCAAATTGGGGAATATCACGTTGAACTTGATTGGTATATTGTTGAACTCAGACGCTATTCCCCTTAGAAGCTGGTGATGGCGGTTGTGGGTTTTTTTAATCCATGTCCTAGACATCTTGATCATATCCATCTTCATGGCCATAATTAGCATATGTACCATCATATGGTTCCTGATGGATTTCTTCATCCCAACCTTCTTCCCATGTGTTAACACTTCCATCCTCATATTGTGGAAATGCCTCTGACCTCTCGTGTTGATATTGTGGTTGATTTTCTTGAAATCTCAGGTTTTGCTAAAGGAGGTCATCGGCTCGGAAGTTTCCTGCAGGTTGGTATTAGTACTGTGGTGGGATATTAGGTGGTGGTTGAACTGGTGGAATGGGCATGTCACCTATTAGTTGGTTTTGTGGAGGGGGCTGATTTTGTGAAAACAGATCATCATGAATGCTGGGATTGCTCATTGTTGATCTTGGTTCTTTAACTACCCTGACCGCAAATTTGACTAACTTTTATTGATGAATCACTTGTGTAGAGGCTAGATTATAAGGCTTGTAATATTAAACATGTTGGGCTGGGCTTAGAGGGTTTCATTAGAATCATAGGCTAGTTTGCTATTGTATTTAGGCTAGTTTATGATTGGGTTTGGGTTTACTATTGGGTTTATGATCCACAAGGGGCCCAATAGTAAACCCATTGGGTACCTATATAAACCCTCATGTTTATGATTCATGTAAGCATTGATTCCAAGATTACGATTTCTTCAAGTGTTCTTGATTACGATCAGCCTTTTCTTTGCTTCAATAGTAGTTGATTATCATTCAAGACTTCATCTTTCTTATAGATCTAGTCTCTTCTACTGCTATTCTTCTTGAATCGATCTTATACGAGGATTCCGCACTCGTGTTTGATTAGATATCGTGTGTTTGGGAAATTTCGGACCTACAATTGGTATCAGAGCCAAGAATCTTAGATTCGAGGCTCTCACGATATAGATTCAAGTGTTTTGCTGGGTTTGTGTTCGAGTTCTGTTGAAGATTTGAAGGTTTTAGGGGTTTACGATTGCTGCTGCTGCTGTGTTCTTCGAATTTTGGTGTTTGCGATTGAGTTTTCTGGGTTTCTTGGCGTTTACGACAGTTCCAGTTGAAGATATTCATCAGTTTGGGCGTTTACGACTTCAAGACTGAGTTTTTGAGAGTTTACGATCCGTACTTCCGTTGTTTACGACATTTCCTTGTCGTAATCGGTGTTTACGATTGTGCCAATCGGAATCGCGGGATCGAAATCGTTGTTTACGATAAAATTTGATCGTAATTGGAGTTTACGATTATCACTAATTGGAATCTGTGTTTACGACAACCGGAGTCGTAATCAGGGATCGTAATCATAGTTTACGACATTCTCAATCGGAATCGGTGATTACGATCGTAATCAGTTACCTTGGATCATAATCAAGTTGTTTGGATCGTAATCGGGTTCTTTTGATCGTAATCAGTATTTGTGGTCGTTTGGACTTTAATTTTAGGTTCCCTAAGCTTTCGTAATGGATTCGGTTGAAGAAAAGAATATATTTGAGGACGAAGATGCAGAGATATGCCCCAATCCTACTTGTGCTCGTATAATTCCTGGACTTAGGCAAATTTGTAAAAATTATCAATTAGAATTATTTGAGATAAAATGCGAGAGGAGTTCTTTTAAGGGTAGATGGGAAAAGAATGAGGAGAAGGTAAAAGCTCAGAAACTAGACATTGAGAAATATCGGAAGCTAGCAACGGAGAAGACTATCTTACATGATCGGGCTAGGATTGAGATATCTGAGCTTACACAGAAACTAAATGAACTGCAACAAAAATTTGATGAGCTGCAAGTCAAGTTTGATTGCAATCAGGAAAGAAATCAGCGAATGCTCGATGCTGGAAAAGAATTGTCACATGCTGTTGTGACTGGTCAAGTTGGGAAACACACACCTGGATTTGGATCAGAAAAGACTGATAAGGCCTTGGCTGCAAACAACATTATTCCTCCACCAGTTCCCAGAGACATTATAGGAATACTTCTTAGTGAGGATCAAGTTGAACGAACCGAGTCTGATTATAAAGAAGCTGCTCCTCCTGTTGATAGTGTCTTGGTTGGAACTACACCATTGACACAAGAAGAAATTGATAATGAAGCAAATATGACTTATGGTGAAGGGAGGGTAAAGGATGTATCAGAAAATGATGCTGAGTGCCGAGAATACAACAGGTGTCATAATTCCAAGTCTGATGAAGTTGGGGTAGAGTTGAAACCATACCCTAAAATTGAAACCCCATACTTCAAAGTAATCGACAAAGTCGAAAGGGAAAAGGTGATCATGACGACACGGCCTGAGGGGAAGATCTTTATGACATCTGGATCAATGTTTGACCAAGAACCAGATGTAGGATATGAATTACCGTCATTCTCCTCCAAGTTTAAGGGAATAACCGATGGAGTGATCGGTGAAGCTAAAGTTGAGAAGCCAAAGATCACCATCAAGCATCCGAGCATGAAACCAACAGCTGGAGTGAAGAATGAAAAACTCAAGGGAGTAGCTGTGTCTCCCATTTCTTCAGTTGGATCATGCAGTTGCTGTTGTAATTGCAAGAATGGTGCTTCAACGTCAAAAAATCAAGGAAGCATAAAGACGGTAAAGACAGGTTCGACACAGGCATCAAGGAACCAGCCAAGAGTCAATCTTGGATCAGCAAATGGACCAAAGAAGCAGACACAGAGCAAACCAGCTCCATATAAGCCACCAAAGACGAATGGGTACACGTCTGACTTCTATCTAAAGAAGCAGACTTGCTTTAACTGTGGCATTGCTGGTCATATTTCTAGAAACTGTCTTTATCGCCCCTATGAACCCTATTTTCCAAAAAATCAAGGGGTTTCATCTCAGGAGTCTGTAAAGTCTAAGCCGATGATGGTGCAGAAACCTAAGGCAATGAAGACTGTTACTCTTAAGGTTAAACCCTCTGATCAACATTGGGGCGCTGCCAAAGCTGAAAGAAAATCTTTAAATCAAAACAACAGCTTTCCAAGTTACCAAAATTTTCAGAAAAAGGTGATGAAACCATTTTCAAAACAACATAAGTTTGAAAAACCCAAAGTTACCCCTCCCAAGGTAACTAAAACTGTTTTGAAAAATGATTGTAAAATGAAGAAGGTTGAAATACCTAAAGTCACAACTCAAAAGGTGACTAAAACAAAAACTGTTTTGAAAAATGAATCTAAAACAAAGAAGGTTGAAATACCTAAAGTCACAACTCCAAAAGTGACTAAAACAAATGTTAAATCACCTGGAATTTGGAAACCAAAAATCAAGGCAGTTCCATCCCAACTTCCTGATTTTTCAAAGGGGATGTTTTTACAAGAGGTATCTTTCATTGATTCCTCAGGTGTACCCAGAAAAACAATGGCCTGGGTACCAATGGCTAACTAATCTCTCACTCTGTGCAGGAACGATCAAGGAGGATTATCATTAACATTTTTATTATTAATTTGTTTGTTGATAAGTGATTGTTCCAGGCACAGTTTAGGAGACGTATCTTCATATCATGTCAAGTAATCTATAAATGGAAGGTATGTCTCATTGAGAGGTAAAAGGTTAAAATCAGCATGAAAGGTACTGTTTTAACTTGGTTGTTTGAATGATGAGGCAACAAATGGTCTTTTGAGTCAAACCTACTTCATTAAAGTTTTAATTGACCAGTTGATTGATTATGTGTTTGACTACAAATGCAATGAAGTGTGCATGTCATGAAACCCAATTTTCTAAAATGTTCAAAATCAATACTTTGAAAGTTAGCTTGGCCAGATGTCTTCAAAATTTTGTGTTTTGTTCTTTTAAGTGTGTTTGTGTGTTTTATCTTTATTGTTTAAAAAAAAATTATGTTCACAAAATTGTGACATTAAAAATCAAAAAGCAAGGGGAAGAAATGTAAAGATGAAGAAAAAGTTGACCCCTCAAAAATAGTGTGCTTTTCAATTTTTAATTGTTTGTGTCTTGTTTTTGATAAGTTTAGGGGAAGTAAAATTAATGACCGGGTTGGAGATGGCTGACACGCGTAAGGCGGAAGTGAAAGGCAAGCTCCACGGTGATATGCTCGGTAGGCTCGACCTAAACTTATGACCTCCAATGAAAGTGCAGTGATCTTAAAAGATATATATGTTTAGTTTCCCATCCTAGGTTGCATGGTTTAAAAGACTGAGTCCCGACAAAAATGGGTTGAGAGTGGTAATTACCTAGTATTCACTCTCTCACACGCCATGTCTCTGCTGTCATGACTACACCACATAATAAAAAGAAAAGAAAAAGAAAAGAAAAAGAAATAAAAAAAATTAATGAAAAAGAAAAGAAAATGAAAAATAGTCACTCAGTTGGTCTTCTTTGTGTGCTTATCGGCCGACCTGATCACCAATTGATGGTTAATGAAAATAAGTGGTAGTCATAGCGGTGTTGCATGGTTCCTCAAGTTGGGGGTTTGTGAATCCTCAATAAACTCTGAGGTTGGGTAGGTTTTGCTGTGTACGCTTGGGTGTGGGGACAATTAAACATGACGGTAATATTGTACTATATTAAGCATGACGCATTCGGTTGGGATTGAACGGGTTTGAGTTTAAAGCGGACAAACATACCGGCAATCACCTGGACTAGTCGAGTAACTGAAGCTGAAAAGGGTTCCTCAGTCAGATTCATATGGTTTGATCCTTTGTAAACTTTCTCATGTTTTATATTGGTAAGTAGTTGTTTATTTTTATCTTTAGTGTGTGAGTCGTTAAGTTCTTTTTGGTGTGTTTTCGTCTTGGCCAGGTTGATTTGAGAAGTCAAAATGTGTTTTTCATAGGTTTTAATGCATGACAATATGCCCCGACAGATCTTGCCAAATTTTTAGGGGAAGGAGTATGGGATAATAAGTATTATCCGAAGGGAACTCGAGGATGATACTTATTATCTAAAGGAAAAGACTTCCTCCGTCAGATCTTGACAAATTTTTAGGGGAAGGAGGGAGGATAATAAGTATTATCCGAAAAGACTTCCATAATACATAGTATCTGAAGGGAACTCGAAGATAATATGTATTATCTCAGGGGAAGTCCTTAGCTGAAGGGAAGTGATCAGCTAAGGGGAAGTCTTTAGAGGTCTTGGGTTCAGGGGAAGTTTTATAGAAAACCCGTAATCTATATTAGGGTTTTTGGTTAAAATTATGTTAATTTGAATCAACTGAACAGATGATAATTACCTTCTAACCCAAAGACCAGTCATCAAATGTCTGTTGGTGTATATTTTTTCAAATGTGTGTCAGACAGGTTGATGATAGAAAGATGCCGCTGCTGCTCAAAGTTAAAGAACCAGCCGGACAAGACTTCTATCTGAATAAGCATGTGTTCAGGGGAAGTTGTTGGTGTCTTTACAAGTTTTCAAAAGAGCTTCAAAGAAGATGTTCACATGTTTAGGGGAAGCTGAAGACTTCAAGTCTCGTTGAAGAAAACGATACAGAGAGCAGTCAGAGATCATGAAGTTTGAAGATCAACAATCAAATTCTTCAAAGTTAGGGGTTTTCAAACTTTCAACCCTCTAATTTATGGAGATTCAAGACAGTTACCGAAGATACAGCAAGAACCAGTTCTTTCAAAAGAAGCAAGTCATTGAGAATCCTCCATCTCGTTAACTTGTTCATTTCAAGAAGTTCGAGCTGATGCTGATCAAGAGAAAGTCCCAAGTGCCCGTCATGAAACCCATTGAAGATTTCTGCGGAAAGAATCTTCATCAACATCTATGCCAGCCACTCAAGAAGAAGAATTTCAAAGATCGAAGACATTTAATATCACAAGCCTAGGGGAAGATTGTAGAGGCTAGATTATAAGGCTTGTAATATTAAACATGTTGGGCTGGGCTTAGAGGGTTTCATTAGAATCATAGGCTAGTTTGCTATTGTATTTAGGCTAGTTTATGATTGGGTTTGGGTTTACTATTGGGTTTATGATCCACAAGGGGCCCAATAGTAAACCCATTGGGTACCTATATAAACCCTCATGTTTATGATTCATGTAAGCATTGATTCCAAGATTACGATTTCTTCAAGTGTTCTTGATTACGATCAGCCTTTTCTTTGCTTCAATAGTAGTTGATTATCATTCAAGACTTCATCTTTCTTATAGATCTAGTCTCTTCTACTGCTATTCTTCTTGAATCGATCTTATACGAGGATTCCGCACTCGTGTTTGATTAGATATCGTGTGTTTGGGAAATTTCGGACCTACAACTTGGTTCTTTATAGCTGTCTTTTCGATCACTGAATAAAAAATCAGTGGCGATGTCCCTCCCGATCGTTTAGTGTGCATGCATTGTAGCAATTATCTTTGCAACAAAAGTAGAAAACCATGTGTAATACAAAACAAAACAATGAAATAAAGACAAAGAAAACGGAAAAAATGATTTTTGGGTGGTCAAAAATGGCCAGAACCTTTTGTGAAAATGAGTCCTCGCGTGTCCCAAGAAAGTTCTTAGAAGCTGTCGCGACCCGTGATAATTAATCCGAATTAATTTTTATTAAAATTTGTATTTTAAAAAAAACTCTATATTGTCTAAATTAAATGCATAAACACTAAAGCAAAAAAAATTTTTGGGTGTTTATGGATTCCTATTTTTTTTTAAAAAAAAACTAAATTAAACTACCACTAAGCATATGTATTTCCCGTTAACGGCACCATTTTGATAGCGGATGTCATGGTTCTCTTCCAAAACCTAATTAACCTATAGTAAGGGCAAGTAGGGTATCATATTCAGGGGAATTCATGGTAAATGCTAGTTCTAAGAGCTAAACACAATTAAACCGAAAACGCAACTAAATTAAATTGAACTAAGATTGCTTTTGGATTATGACAAGAAACCTAATTGTGAAAAAAGTAAATTAAGCAAAGTAACTGATTTTGGGTTGTAAAAGAAATTGAAAATGAAAGAAACTACTTCGGGATCCTGTTTCGATAGTTACAAATCTAATTCAAATTATCCTAACTAGGAAGTTAAAAAGATATAACTTTGGTTTAAGGTGTTCAATCCAACCTAATTTAATTATGCAAACACACTCTAATAATTCATAGAGCAAGAAATCCAGGAAAACGATGGTTGTTATGATTTTACAAAACAACTAATTAATTAAATAAATCGAACATACAAAGACTTAATCCAAAAAAAAAAATTATAATAATAAGAATGAAATCAGACCTAATTGAATAAGTTATCCAAGTAAGATTTCTTTCACTGTTTGTTTGCCTAGTATGGACATACAGTCGCAATGGCACCCCCAAAGCTCTTTGTGCTTGGAAAGCTTTTAGCGACCCAGGTTCAAATCTTTGGAGAGGGGGGTTTTACCGGTGGTTGCTCGCAGGCTGGGTTTCCTCCCGAACTGAGGCAAGGAGGTGGTGTCTTGAGTCGCTCGCACCCGCAAACTTGAGACACTCTCAGAGACACTGAGTCATCGTGGTGGGCTGAGTATCAGCTTCGACTAAGAATTCGCTGCTCAAATTTTTTTTTAAATCCCGTAGAAAAAATTGTTGGAATCGTTCGTGCACACACCAAGTAAGAAGTTGAATGGTTTACGGCAGACTTGCACATTCACGCATGCCTGAAAATGTCCTCATACGATTGGGACATAGCAATTTCATGTTGCCCAATCATCCATTTCTCAACATCCTCGCCGTAGATGACAACAACTAACCACGAATTCTTAAAATACTAAATGATATTAGCGCTCGTTTTTTTCTTTTCTTTGATAAATACTTCATTTATAAGGTCAACCTATTTGGTTGACATAGAGGGTAGAGTAGACACCCCATCCATGCCCACTACATATGGTCTAATATACGTATAGGGGTGGTGTTGAGCATGTGCGGAAGATACGATGGAACATGACCCATCATTTTAGGGGCTCATATTTTCTAAAATTATATATATATATTCTTTTCTAAAATAAATAATAGATAATTTCTTTTTAACTTAATGAAAAAAAAATATCCCTTAAAAACAAGCTAAACACAATTTTTAATTAGGTTTTTATATAAGATAAACTTAATTCCTAACAAGCCGAGGGAATTAGAAAATAATAAACTCAAGTCATTTTGTCGTGTTCTTGAAGATGCACTCAAGTTTCATGAAAGAACTGATATTGATGTGGATGCCATGTTTATAGAATTGAAGTTATTTGACAGATTACAAACTGATGAAATTATCAACCCCACTAATATTTTGAAAAAACTTAATCAATTTAATTATTTCCTAAATGCATGCATTGCATATAGAATATTATTGAATATTCCAATGACGGTGTCATCTGCAGAGAGTAGTTTTTCAAAGTTGAAGTTATTAAAATCTTACTTATGATTAGCAATGTCACAGGAAAGACTTATCGGATTGGCAATTATAGTTATCGAGAACGAAATATTAGAGTATATGAATTATGAAGACTTGATTAATCAAGTTGCTATTAAAAATGTTTGGAGATCTGCACGATGTATCAGTTAATTACTTAGAATGTCATGTTAAAACATTAATTTTCTTATGTTTATTGCTATAACATAACTTTTTCCTTTTTTAAGAACTTTTCTATTTGCAAATTTTTCAAATCAGGCCCATTTTTTAGCTCGAACAGAGCCCCTATATCCTCAACTCCGGCCGTGACATTATTTCGCGAGTTGTTTGTCGTATGTCTTGATAAAGTTTATGAATCACTTTTTTATTTTCGAAGTCGAAATTGATGTAACTTATGAAATCACATATGTGCCAGAGATATTCATAATGTTTGAATCAAGGTAATCTAAATCTTTAGAGGTAAAGCTTTAGGGAAGATTCATTGTAGAACCCGAAAAAAAAGTATTAAACGATTGAAAACTGGCTCAAACAAACTCTGACTTAACTCATTTTAGTGGCGTTTGACCGAGCTTGTTAAAAAACTAATGGGGTTTTAAATTCTGAATCTAAACTCTCAATCTTAAAAAAAAAACCCTAAAAGCCAACACTAAATACAAAATAACTCTATTTTATATGCAAAATAACTCCATTCGCATGCGAAATGATTTTATTTTGCATATCATCTTCGGTGCACGTTTTAACACCATTATTAAAATGTGTATTAGTTAGTTTCTAACATAAATTCTAAACCTAAAATCCTAAAAATTTAAAAACCCAAAACTCTAAACCCATTAATAATTTTATGATCCGGTTCCAATGCCACTAAAATGAGTTAAATCGAAGTTCGTTTGAACCAGTTTCGAAGGTTTTATAGTTTTTGAGGTTGTACAAAAAAACTAACTTTTATCAATATATGTAATATTTAACTTCGTTGTTTTCTTGTATCTTGATATTTTAAATTGGAAAAAAATGTAATAAATACATCTCAAAAATTGAAAAATACATTTTCTAAAAGAATCGTTGTATCTTTTTCATTTTTCAAAATAAATTTTGGAATCTTTTTCAATTTTAAAAAAGAATCTTAGTATATTTTTCAGTTTTCAAGATGCATTTATTGCATCTTATGTGTGTCCTTAGGGCACATATTAGAAAAACCCTTTAAGTTATTACCGATAAATCGGTTGAAATAAACACCTACTATAAAGTGCATCTATTGCAACGAAGCTAATTTTTTCTTTTAAAAAGTAGTAACGAAACTAAAAAGGGTTATAACGATGATATCTTAATCCTAATCTTACTAATCCTAATTAATCCAAAGTAATAAAACACTAAAATGGTTGCCACTTTTCTTCATTTTTGAGGATCCACATCACTACTCCCACATGTCAAACTCCCAATCCATTACAAATTTAGTAAATCACAAATTAAGAATAATGAGTGGGGTTATTGTGAGAAGTTTAGTTTGGATAAGAAGGATAAGAAGGAATCATAGCCGTTAGATCTTCAATTAAATGAAGATCCTGGGTAGAATTAGAGAGAAAAAAAATACCAATAGATAAAAGAGTATTTTTGACTTTTTGTCAAATTCATCCCATTTTTTAAATATTCATAACTCATAGATACGACATTATTTTTTTAAAAAATTTACACCATAAAAACGAGTGTTTTTTATCTTTAAAACGCGTACAGTGTTGTTATATATAAAATCAAAATTTTTAACTCTTTCGATTGTATCAAAATGTTCGGATCATTGTGTAATTGTGTTAAAATGTTTAGATCATTGTGTCATATTGTGTCAAAAATGTTCGGATCATTGTGTCATATTGTGTCAAAATGTTCATATCATTGTTTCATATGGTGTCAAAAACCGAAAGAGTATTTAATTTTATATAAACAACACTATATATACTTTTGACACGACGACACAAGACATAATGATCTGAACATTTTGACACAATGACACAATGACACAATGACACAATGATCTGAACATTGTGTCAAAAATCGAAAAAGTAATTTTTTTTTTCATTTTTTATATACTATACGCGTTTTATAGATAAAAAAAGATGCTCTTTTTTTATGGTGTAATTTTTTAAAAAATAAAGTCGTATGTGAAATTTATGAAAGTTAAAAAAAATGGGGGAAGGAGATAAAAACTCAACAAAAATGGCTAAAACTAAAATACTCATCCTTTCTTTTTTATTAGATCAAGATATAATGACTAAAATCCTTCTTATATTTCTTACACAAAACAAACTTCTTAATTGAATCTCTCCGTAAGAATTAGCAATTTTATCAAAGATAATAAATTTCTTTAATAACAATTTGTCAAACATAATAATTTTTAAAAAAAAAAATTAATCAACAATTTGTTAAACATAATAAACTTCTTTAATTTATTAAATTATTATTTAATGTTTTATAAGGATTTTACGTCAATCATAATTTTAAAATATCTTAATCGTTTTTTTTATACTGTATTTAATATCATGAACCTAAATTTAGCCGTGTAATACATGTGCTACTAACCTAGTGTCATAATATGTATCGTGACATATAGTCAAAAGTTATCCTTTCCGTTTATTGGAAATAAATGATACTATGATAGGTAAATGGTCACTTTCATGAAATAAAAAACGTAATAGAAGCATGTCAGCTTCTTTGACTAAACAATAAAATCTAATATAACTACGATCGGACGTGTACCTAATATCACCTCAAGGAAATAAAAATTAGTCAATAAACGGAGGGAGATTTTTTAACATAATATTGTAAGACAACGACTTTTGAAAACAAAATACTTGCATCTAAGGCAGGAGGGAATGGGGTGTGTTTTGCCGCTGGCGCCGGCGGCGTCGCCGGCGAACACCGCCGCCAGGCCTGCGGCGCCGCCAAAACCAAGACTTGAAAACTAGTTTTCGCCGGTTGTTTTTTGTGGTGGGCCAGGTGAAGAATGCCGTTCAACGGCTATGAACTTGAATAAAAAAAAAAAAAAATTTTTTTAATAATTAAACTCTATATATACAAACCCATTCCAACATCTTCAAACACTCCCAACTTCTTCAAACACCACCCAACTACACCTCCAACTTCTTCAAACCGATGGATCGAGCTAACCCAAGTTCATCGAAGGGTCAAGCCAAGAAAAAAATACGCCCCCGTGTCTTAAACCCACAACAACAAATTGGTTCGATGCAACCATCATCTTACACCAACTACCCTTTCCATCCACCTTCTCCGGGTATGCCGGTTCAAATCGATTACGGTCGATTCGTTCTCCCCGACTCGAACGTGTTTAGCCAACAACACGTTCGTAAACAACAATACACGTCTTATCATGAAGACAACGTTCATCAACATTACCAAAACCAAGCTGCCAACGACGATGATGATGATGATGATGAAGATGATAATGAAGCCGTTCCCGAGACTCAACCTCAAGCAACACAAAATGTTTCGGGTCGATCAAAAGCCGCCCGTGTTAACTGGTCCTCTAACGAAGAGGCAGCTTTGGCAAAAGCTTGGCTAAACATTTCCGAGGACAAGGTTATTGGAAACGCCCAAAAGTCGAGTCGGTTTTGGGCTCGTGTTCTTGATCACTTCAACAAGCAATTTCCACGACCTACACATCGAACCGTAGACCAAGTGAACTCAAAGTGGAACAAGATGCTTACGAAGGTGAACAATTTCAACGGGCTCTACCAACAAATGGTAAATATTTTTTTTTTTACAATTTTTATTAAATTCGTTAGATTGTCGTTTATATATTTTTATTAAAAATGTAGAATCTCTCTCGGGCGAGCGGATCGTCGGATGCCGATGTGATCAAGAACGCTCAAACTCAATACAAAAGGCTTTACGAGAAGAAAGGTTTCTCGAACATGGAAGCGTGGAGCATTATGAAGGATCACATGAAGTGGGCGCCTGTTGAGAGGGTTGGTGGTCAATTTGAAGAGTCGTCCTCCAAAAGGACGAAGAACAACGAGTCGGGCCAATACTCAACTTCCAACGAGTCTCCGGCTTTTGACATGCCCGACTTGAATGAAAACAACAATCCATCACCCCCCACTAGGAAGGGGAAGAAGTCGGCCGAGTCCTCGTCTAGCACAAGTTTGGTTGATGAGTTGAGGAATTTCAATCTCATCAAAGAGAAAAAACTTGACCGAGATGATTCGTTCAAGTTGGCTAAAATTGAACGAGAGAGGTCGTTTAAAGTGGCAATGGACAAAATTTCGGATCAAATCGACACTGAAAACTTCAACCGCGACGTGGAGATTTTCACAGCCCCACACGACCACTTGACCGGGGCTTTTTTGGAAATCAAGCTCGCCCAGAAAAGAAAGATCGCGGAGATACGTGGTTGGGTTTGTGATTTTTAGTGATGATTATGTAGTGTGTTGTTTTTTTAATTAATGTAATGTTTTTTTAATTAATGTAGTGTTTTTTTTAAATAAATCTAGTATTTTATAAAAAATAATTCAAGCTTTAATTTATAAAATATAAAAAGAAATAAATAAAAACATTAAAATAAACCCACCTAGAATTCCTCAAAAACCTCACCACTCCTTCCCAAAATCCTTCAAAATCCTTCAAAATCCTTTCTTTTTCTCTCTCCTGCGTGGCACACTCCTATTGGTTCTCCTCCAACTTCATCTACCTCAAATCTTCACCACTCCCTCCTCCCTAACTTCTTGTCAAAGCTACAAACATGCAAATACGATAAATAGAGATTGTATAACACTAAGGCTATAACCTGATGCTCCAGTCAGCAATGATCTTCATATGTAAAATTAGTATATTGAATGAAACCTCATAAAGTCTCATAATTATTATCAATTATATTATTTTTTATACAAAAACCTTCATATAATATGTAGCAAGTCATAAAAAAGACTAAAAAGGACCAGTGGAGAAAAATGGTGATGATGTGATATTAATAACGGGGGGGGGGGGGGGCGCTATAATAGTGGTGTGTAATGGTGTTTGGGCGTGAAAGGGCGCTATAGAAGGCCTTTCATGCCCGCTACATACAACCTAATGAAAATAAAAATAGTTGTATGATCACTCGCGTGTTGTAGCGCGTATCATGGTGTTTTCATAATAAACCTACTCTATATCGTATGCAAACATAAACTAATGGAATCTGACATATCTACTGTTGATTAATTCTTGATAATCATGATGAAAAACTGATAATGGATCACATACCTGATATTCCCGTTGATCAAGAAAAGAAATACATGATCACTTGGTTCGTGTTTAGGGTGTGCTCTTAGGATGGATTGCGTGAAAGCCTTAGTTGACGTGAGGGGTTAGAGAACACAGGGAGAGATCAAATTTGAGGAATAAGACTAAGAGGTGTTCATCATCTCTAATGCCCTCTATTTGTAGCGCAGCCAATGAGAAACTCAGTTTAAGAAGTAAGGGCAATTATGTCCATCAAGTAATCTCCTATTATACACATAGGGGTCATAAGGACAACGGCCAAAATAATTTAAATAAATGATCTTAAGGGAAAATTTTAAATATTTTATTATTACATTCTTCCTAATGGCGAAGTGATAATTTATTATGAATATTAGTTGTCACACCCCATTTGGGAGGCCCCAATTAGAGTAGACAAATTGGTACACTTGGTACCGTTAAAAACATCGTAAGAGCACGCTAAAGGAATTTTCAAACGTCTACTCCAATAAAAAATTAAAAAAAAATTAAAAAAAATTAAAGTCTTTCACCATTGTGGATACCCAAAACATATGTTAAAAGAGATCAATTACAAAGTTGGTGAGTTCACAATTTAACACACACACAAAATGAGTAAAGTAAAAGTAAGTTAATCAAAAGAATGCAATTTAATAAGCGTAACCGAACAAATAGTTCCACAATCAACCATCCTCTACTCGACGTGGTCCATTCCCGATTGTCTTGCGTGCGACCGCTCGCCAATAGAGTCATCCGAAATAAATAAATTGACCCCAACCATGGGGTTACGATGTCTCAAAAGTAGTATGCCGTTTTCGTGAGGCAGTCCCAAACATGGGCACGAAAACGTGGGGGCATTATGCCCAAATAGCGCAACCCATATTACCTGCGGTTTTTATTCCAAGAGATTAAAATTGTGTACTTGCGCGTCTAGCGGGGAAACAACTAGGCCGTAATAGTAAGTAATCGCATCGAATGTTATTAAATTAGGCATTCTTGGTTTTTAGTTGCGTATTACATGATCACTTGGTTCGTGATTAGGGTGTGCTATTAGGATGGATTGCGTGAAAGCCTTAGTTGACGTGAGGGGTTAGAGAACACAGAGAGAGATCAAATTTGAGGAATAAGACTAAGAGGTGTTCATGATCTCTAATGCCCTCTATTTGTAGCGCAGCCAATGAGAAACTCAGTTTAAGAAGTAAGGGCAATTATGTCCATCAAGTAATCTCCTATTATACACATAGGGGTCATAAGGACAACGGCCAAAATAATTTAAATAAATGATCTTAAGGGAAAATTTTAAATATCTTATTATTACATTCTTCCTAATGGCGAGGTGATAATTTATTATGAATATTAGTTGTCACACCCCATTTGGGAGGCCCCAATTAGAGTAGACGGATTGGTACACTTGGTACCGTTAAAAACATGGTAAGAGCACGCTAAAGGAATTTTCAAACGTCTACTCCAATAAAAAATTAAAAAAATTTAAAGACTTTCACCATTGTGGGTACCTAAAACATATGTTAAAAGAGGTCAATTACAAAGTTGGTGAGTTCACAATTTAACACACACACAAAATGAGTAAAGTAAAAGTAAGTTAAGCAAAAAATTGCAATTTAATAAGCGTAACCGAACAAATAGTTCCATAATCAACCATCCTCTACTCGACGTGGTCCATTACCGATTGTCTTGCGTGCGACCGCTCGCCAATAGAGTCATCCGAAATAAATAAAGTGACCGCAACCATGGGATTACGATGTCTCAAAAGTAGTATGCCCTTTTCGTGAGGCAGTCCCAAACATGGGCACGAAAACGTGGGGGCATTATCCCCAAATAGCGCTACCCATATTACCTGCGGTTTTTATTCCAAGAGATTAAAATTGTGTACATGCGCGTCTAGCGGGGAAACAACTAGGCCGTAATAGTAAGTAATCACATCGAATGTTATTTAATTAGGCATTCTTGGTTTTTAGTTGCGTATTACATGATCACTTGGTTCGTGTTTAGGGTATGCTCTTAGGATGGATTGCGTGAAAGCGTTAGTTGACGTGAGGGGTTAGAAAACACAGAGAGAGATCAAATTTGAGGAATAAAACTCAGTGGTGTTCATGATCTCTAATGCCCTCAATTTGTAGCGCACCCAATGAGAAACCCAGTTTAAGAAGTAAGGGCAATTATGTCCTTCAAGTAATATTCTATTATACACATAGGGGTCATAAGGACAACAGCCAAAATAATTTAAATAAATGATCTTAAGGGAAAATTTTTAAATATTTTATTCTTACATTCTTCCACTTGGCGAAGTGATAATTTGTTATTAATATTAGTTGTCACACCCCATTCGGGAGGCCCCAATTAGAGTAGACGAATTGGTACACTTGGTACCGTTAAAAACATCGTAAGAGCACGCTAAAGGAATTTTCAAACGTCTACTCCAATAAAAAATTAAAAAAATTTAAAGCCTTTCACCATTGTGGGTACCCAAAACATATGTTAAAAGAGGTCAATTATAAAGTTGGTGAGTTGACAATTTAACACACACACAAAATGAGTAAAGTAAAAGTAAGTTAAGCAAAAGAATGCAATTTAATAAGCGTAACCGAACAAATAGTTCCACAATCAACCATCCTCTACTCGACGTGGTCCATTCCCGATTGTCTTGCGTGCGACCGCTCGCCAATAGAGTCATCCGAAATAAATAAAGTGACCCCAACCATGGGGTTACGATGTCTCAAAAGTAGTATGCCGTTTTCGTGAGGCAGTCCCAAACATGGGCACGAAAACGTGGGGGCATTATCCCCAAATAGCGCAACCCATATTACCTGCGGTTTTTATTCCAAGAGATTAAAATTGTGTACTTGCGCGTCTAGCGGGGAAACAACTAGGCCGTAATAGTAAGTAATCGCATCGAATGTTATTAAATTAGGCATTCTTGGTTTTTAGTTGCGTATTACATGATCAATTGGTTCGTGTTTAGGGTGTGCTCTTAGGATGGATTGCGTGAAAGCCTTAGTTGACGTGAGGGGTTAGAGAACAGAGAGAGAGATCAAATTTGAGGAATAAGACTAAGAGGTGTTCATGATCTCTAATGCCCTCTATTTGTAGCGCAGCCAATGAGAAACTCAGTTTAAGAAGTAAGGGCAATTATGTCCATCAAGTAATCTCCTATTATACACATAGGGGTCATAAGGACAACGGCCAAAATAATTTAAATAAATGATCTTAAGGGAAAATTTTAAATATTTTATTATTACATTCTTCCTAATGGCGAAGTGATAATTTATTATGAATATTAGTTGTCACACCCCATTTGGGAGGCCCCAATTAGAGTAGACGGATTGGTACACTTGGTACCGTTAAAAACATGGTAAGAGCACGCTAAAGGAATTTTCAAACGTCTACTCCGATAAAAAATTAAAAATATTTAAAGTCTTTCACCATTGTGGGTACCCAAAACATATGTTAAAAAAAGTCAATTACAAAGTTGGTGAGTTCACAATTTAACACACACACAAAATATGTAAAGTAAAAGTAAGTTAAGCAAAAGAATGCAATTTAATAAGCGTAACCGAACAAATAGTTCCACAATCAACCATCCTCTACTCGACGTGGTCCATTCCCGATTGTCTTGCGTGCGACCGCTCGCCAATAGAGTCATCCGAAATAAATAAAGTGTCCCCAACCATGGGGTTACGATGTCTCAAAAGTAGTATGCCCTTTTCGTGAGGCAGTCCCAAACATGGGCACGAAAACGTGGGGGCATTATCCCCAAATAGCGCTAACCATATTACATGCGGTTTTTATTCCAAGAGATTAAAATTGTGTACATGCGCGTCTAGCGGGGAAACAACTAGGCCGTAATAGTAAGTAATCGCATCGAATGTTATTAAATTAGACATTCTTGGTTTTTAGTTGCGTATTACATGATCACTTGGTTCGTGTTTAGGGTGTGCTCTTAGGATGGATTGCGTGAAAGCCTTAGTTGACGTGAGGGGTTAGAGAACACAGAGAGAGATCAAATTTGAGGAATAAAACTAAGTGGTGTTCATGATCTCTAATGCCCTCTATTTGTAGCGCACCCAATGAGAAACTCAGTTTAAGAAGTAAGGGCAATTATGTCCATCAAGTAATCTTCTATTATACACATAGGGGTCATAAGGACAACGGCCAAAACAATTTAAATAAATGATTTTAAAGGAAAATTTTAAATATTTTATTCTTACATTCTTCCACTTGGCGATGTGATAATTTATTATGAATATTAGTTGTCACACCCCATTCGGGAGGCCCCAATTAGAGTAGACGGATTGGTACACTTGGTACCGTTAAAAACATGGTAAGGGCACGCTAAAGTAATTCTCAAACGTCTACTCCAATAAAAAATTAAAAAAATTTAAAGACTTTCACCATTGTGGGTACCTAAAACATATGTTAAAAGAGGTCAATTACAAAGTTGGTGAGTTCACAATTTAACACACACACACAAAATGAGTAAAGTAAAAGTAAGTTAAGCAAAAGAATGCAATTTAATAAGCGTAACCGGACAAATAGTTCCAAAATCAACCATCCTCTACTCGACGTGGTCCATTCCCGATTGTCTTGCGTGCGACCGCTCGCCAATAGAGTCATCCGAAATAAATAAAGTGACCCCAACCATGGGATTACGATGTCTCAAAAGTAGTATGCCGTTTTCGTGAGGCAGTCCCAAACATGGGCACGAAAACGTGGGGGCATTATCCCCAAATAGCGCTACCCATATTACCTGCGGTTTTTATTCCAAGAGATTAAAATTGTGTACATGCGCGTCTAGCGGGGAAACAACTAGGCCGTAATAGTAAGTAATCACATCGAATGTTATTTAATTAGGCATTCTTGGTTTTTAGTTGCGTATTACATGATCACTTGGTTCGTGTTTAGGGTGTGCTCTTAGGATAGATTGCGTGAAAGCCTTAGTTGACGTGAGGGGTTAGAGAACATAGAGAGAGATCAAATTTAAGGAATAAAACTCAGTGGTGTTCATGATCTCTAATGCCCTCTAATTGTAGTGCACCCAACGAGAAACCCAGTTTAAGAAGTAAGGGCAATTATGTCCATCAAGTAATATCCTATTATACACATAGGGGTCATAAGGACAACGGCCAAAATAATTTAAATAAATGATCTTAAGGGAAAATTTTAAATATTTTATTCTTACGTTCTTCCACTTGGCGAAGTGATAATTTATTATGAATAATAGTTGTCACACCTCATTCGGGAGGCCCCAATTAGAGTTGACGGATTGGTACACTTGGTACCGTTAAAAACATGGTAAGAGCACGCTAAAGGAATTTTCAAACGTCTACTCCAATAAAAAATTAAAAATATTTAAAGTCTTTCACCATTGTGGGTACCCGAAACATATGTTAAAAAAAGTCAATTACAAAGTTGGTGAGTTCATAATTTAACACACACACAAAATAAGCAAAAGTAAAAGTAAGTTAAGCAAAAGAATGCAATTTAATAAGCGTAACCGAAAAAATAAGTCCACAATCAACCATCCTCTACTCGACGTGGTCCATTCCCGATTTACTTGCGTGCGACCGCTCGCCAATAGAGTCATCCGAAATATATAAAGTGACCCCAACCATGGGGTTAGGATGTCTCAAAAGTAGTATGCCGTTTTCGTGAGGCAGTCCCAAACATGGGCACGAAAACGTGGGGGCATTATCCCCAAATAGCGCTACCCATATTACCTGCGGTTTTTATTCCAAGAGATTAAAATTGTGTACATGCGCGTCTAGCGGGGAAACAACTAGGCCGTAATAGTAAGTAATCGCATCGAATGTTATTAAATTAGGCATTCTTGGTTTTTAGTTGCGTATTACATGATCACTTGGTTCGTGTTTAGGGTGTGCTCTTAGGATGGATGCGTGAAAGCCTTAGGTGACGTGAGGGGTTAGAGAACACAGAGAGAGATTAAATTTGAGGAATAAAACTAAGTGGTGTTCATGATCTCTAATGCCCTCTATTTGTAGCGCACCCAATGAGAAACTCAGTTTAAGAAGTAAGGACAATTATGTCCATCAAGTAATCTCTTATTATACACATAGGAGTCATAAGGACAACGGCCAAAATAATTTAAATAAATGATCTTAAGGGAAAATTTTAAATATTTTATTCTTACATTCTTCCACTTGGCGATGTGATAATTTATTATGAATATTAGTTGTCACACCCCATTCGGGAGGCCCCAATTAAAGTAGACGGATTGGTACACTTGGTAGCGTTAAAAACATGGTAAGAGCACGCTAAAGGAATTTTCAAACGTCTACTCCAATAAAAATATTTAAAAAATTTAATGTCTTTCACCATTGTGGGTACCCAAAACATATGTTAAAAAAAGTCAATTACAAAGTTGGTGAGTTCATAATTTAACACACACACAAAATGAGTAAAGTAAAAGTAAGTTAAGAAAAAGAATGCA
The DNA here is from genome assembly GCA_039602395.1 of Deinandra increscens subsp. villosa. Classification (NCBI taxonomy): domain Eukaryota; kingdom Viridiplantae; phylum Streptophyta; class Magnoliopsida; order Asterales; family Asteraceae; genus Deinandra; species Deinandra increscens. The sequence continues at coordinate 23,134 of JBCNJP010000351.1, forward strand.
ATTCAATAAGCGTAACCGAACAAATAGTTCCACAATCAACCATCCTTTTCTCGACGTGGTCCATTCCCTATTGTCTTGCGTGCGACCGCTCGCCAATAGAGTCATCCGAAATAAATAAAGTGACCCCAACCATGGGGTTTCGATGTCTCAAAAGTAGTATGCCATTTTCGTGAGGCAGTCCCAAACATGGGCACGAAAACGTGGGGGATTTATCCCCAAATAGCGCTACCCATATTACCTGCGGTTTTTATTCCAAGAGATTAAAATTGTGTACATGCGCGTCTAGTGCGGAAACAACTAGGCCGTAATAGTAAGTAATCGCATCGAATGTTATTAAATTAGGCATTCTTGGTTTTTAGTTGCGTATATTCCACCCCAAGAAAATAAAAGGTAAATGATTAAATTAAGTGAAACTCACCTTAATTAGCTTGAGTGAAATCGAGTGTTCGACGCAAACCTAAATTGTAGCATTTAAAATGAGTGATGTGTTTTATGAGCAAATGTGTCATTGGTCCATGTTTCTAAGTATCAGTTGAGTAATCTTATGGTTTTTAATAAACTTTAACCTATTTAATCCTCACAAAAACTCACAAATTATTGTAACCATTTATCTCAAAAACAAAATAGAAATATGGTAAAAAAATGTCACAAAAATAGTTAAATATGTTAAGCAAGTGTCGGATACAACCCAAGTGTGTATTGGGTCTAAAACCCGAGACCCGAAGCCCAACAATCGAGTATATGGGCCTGTCTAGAAACCACAAGCCCGCCAGTTTGCATTTTTGGCTTCTCCTTGCTAACCAGTGGCCCGATGTTCTTGGCCAGTAGGCCTGACCCATACCAATTGTCGAGACTGAACTGCTAGCTGGCCCAAACAGTTTTCATGTGGGCTCGAGCCCACTGTTTCGGGTTCAGTTGTTCACTGTTGGGCTGATAAACGATTAACCGTTCTGTGGGTTTTATCCAACCCGCTTATGGTCTTGACTCGACCTACAGTAACCGGTTTGGGTTTTTCGGGTTTTTGGTTCGGTCCAGTGGGTTCATTGGGCCCAGTTCGGGTTCGTTGTCTTATATTCCCAGTACATGCATGCATGCGTGCATGCATGTCTCTCACCTGACCCGAGCCACAACCACTATGAACTAGTGGAGTGACCCATGCCTTTGCATGTTTAAAATCCAATAAGCGGGGGTTGACTCGGTAGTGGATGTGGTCCGACCAGGTTCCAAATAATGATCCAAAGTGATTTATGTGGTTGCATGTGTTTAGCAAATCGGGTTTTGGTTATCGTATCATATAAAACATATGTTAAAACATAAAGATTAGTTATTTACAAAAATTTGGTTTGGTTAACCGATTTATTGTCTGAAAGGGGTTTGGGGTTGTGAATCACAACCTATGATTATAACATACAAATGTTAAAAATGATATGCATGTTAAGATCTAAGGATTTTGCATTAAAATGCCTAGCTAAGCCGATTATTAGTTGCATGTGACCAATGAGCACAAATAAACTAGTAACTTAAACCGAAATCTAGTTACCTTGAGCTTGAGAGAATAACCAAATTGGTTGGACAGTGGTCTAGACTCCAAGTGTTGCTCCTAGGTTGATCTAAAAATGAACCATGTTACGGACCTTATAGGGAACTGCTAACCTCAAACTGAAATGGTTAAGGCTTACTTTAATGGTGAGAGGTGACGGGTTGATGATGCTGATGGTAAACAGTTGATGACGGTGATAATGGATAGTGGACATTGATGGTACTCCGGTGAGGATGTGAGCACCGGTGAGATTAAGAGAGTTTAGATAGAATGGTTTGAGAGAACTTGAAAATTTGAGAGATAAATGATAGCAAAAGGGGCGATATGTGGTGAGGTTTGGGGTGTATAAACCGGACTGATTAGCCGTTACAGAGAGTGATGGATGTGACCTTTGTCCAATGATGGAGGTGGTCTATGCATGTAACTCGATTGGGTGTTCGGAGATTTGTCTTGGATTTAGAAGCAATCCCCACAATTGGACAACCTCAAATGCATGTAATTTTATTGGTTGATGTGGGTGGCGGTAATTTATAGTTTCACTCCATCGGGTTTGTTTTGGTTAAAAACCGACTCATGGGTTTTAAAGGTGATGAGTTTCATCTTGGGTCTTATCGTGTTCAAGTGGGTGTCTAATACCCAGTCCAATTGCTTAATTCTATCGGGCCACAAGGCCTAAATCAATTACCTTGTCTATTGAGCTCGGCTAATACTACTACGGCCCAACCAATTTACCCTATTGGGCTTGGTTGATCCACTATGGCTATGGCCCAAATTAATTATCCTTATTGGGCTATTGTATCCGTTCCATTTCGTACGGCCCACACAAATCCTAATTGGTCTGCAAGTGACCCGTTAAGCTTAATGAGCTTAACTATTGGCTTATTGGGCTTTCTAATGCATGCAATTTGTTACTTCTATTCGTTTGTAAAAAAGTTCGTTGGATCATTATCTGGTCATTGTGTTATCAAATGGTTTATGTGTTCTGCACATGTGCATATGATCACAATATATATAGTCAAGTATGAAAATAAATACACAAAACAAGAAGAGAAAAATTTCTACCAATACTTTTATAATATAATATAGGTGTACGTGTTAAATTCCACCATCGTTTAGTAAATTTCATCCTGAAATTAAGTTTAGTTAACGATGAATAGCTCGGGGTACTTTCTTTTCATATCATATTCACATTCCCACGTGAACTCGGGGCCATGATGAGATTCCCATCTAACCTTAACTATCGGGATTGTGCTTCGCTTTAGCCGCTTTCACTCACGGTCAAGCACTTCAACGGGTTTTTCTCGAATGAAAAATCTCTCATCCACAACTATATCCTCGTGAGTCACTACAATGTCTTCTTTGATGACGCTTTTCCTAAGATTTGACACATGGTATGTGTCACCCAAATATTCGGGTAATTCAAGTGTATACGCGACCGGACCAATTCTTTCGAAAATGGTGAAAGGCCTTATATAACAGAAGACTTAACTTACCTTTCTTACCGAAACGTATCAAACCTTTCCAAGGTGATACTTTCAAAAACACTCTATTTCCTACCTCAAATTCTAATGGTTTCTTCCTCTTATCCACGTAATCCTTTTTCCTTTCACGTGAGGCTATCAACCTATCATGGATCAATGCTACCTTATCCATCGTTTCTTGTATAATTTTCGGACCTGGTAGGCTCCTTTCTCCAACATCCACCCAACATAAGGGTGTTCTATATTTTCTACCATACAATACTTCGTATGGTGCCATACCAATACTTGAATGAGTACTATTATTATAGGCGAATTCTACCAGTTTTAAGTTTTCATCCTAACTACCTCCATGATCTAACACGCAAGTTCTTAGCATATCTTCCAATGTTTGTATGGTTCTCTCCCTTTAACCGTCCATTCGGGGATGATGTGCGGTACTTAAACATAGCTTTGTACCCATAGCTTCTTGCAATTTATCCAAAAAACTAGAAGTAAAACGAGGATCACGATCAGATGTTAAGGCTTTTGGGGCACCGTGCAATGCTACTATATGATTGTTGCGTCTCAGAATCCCGAGGGGTGGTATTCTTTCTGGTTAGCGACTTTAAGTTATCTTGAATGATGCTAGAGTGTCCTGCGATACAAGAAACACCGTTAACCTCGACACGAAGGGCCCTGAAGGGGGTCTTCTTGACCAAGCTCCAGCGTGAGAGTAAGAGGTCATTACTCGGAAGTGTGCCAAAAATTATGGAGAGGTGAGAACTTACTTCTCTTCGTGGCTTACCTTTCCTTTTGTACTAGAGGCCATCCTGTCTGCATTTAATGCTGTAGGGAGCACTTAATGGTCCCAGACGTGCAGCTTCTCCGTCCAACAGGGAAGACTGTTCGTACGGAGGCCCTTCCGTGGTCCAAGAAGCCCGTCGCTGGCTCCCCTTGTCCTTTGAGGCCGTCACATCACCTCTCGCCTAATCCCAAGGCCGGTGCTAGTCCCATCCTTTCGAATTTGTACCTTTGAGGAATATTTTAATTCCTTTTGTTCTCACGCAGGCCCTTCCGCCCAGATGCTTCTCCTTCAAGCTTTGGTTGTGTCCTTTAATTCTCCGTCCTTCTCTGAGGCCATTCGTGGGTATATCCCATCAATAATCTGTATAAATTTTAGCTGATTGTTCTAACCTATATTCTTCCCTAGTAGCTATTAAATGGGCTGATTTGGTCAATCTATCGATGATTACCCAAATGGCATTATGCTTTCTTCGCGTAAGAGGTAACTTAGTTATGAAATCCCTGGTAACATACTCCCATTTCCATATGGGTATCTTGGGTTGTGTGAGCAACCCTGATGGTCTTTGGTGTTCCGCCTTAACTACCGCACAGTTACCACACTCTCTTATGTACTTAGCAATGTCAGTTTTCATACCCGCCCACAAATAATGGCTTTTCATGGTTCCATACATTTTCACCTCTGGGATGAATTGAATATTTAGCTAAATGGGCTTCATCTAATATCACTATCCAAAGATCTCCATACATTGGTATCCATATTCCTCCGTTGAAACCTAATAAACCGTCGACTTGTGGACTCAATGGGTTTCCATACTTTTCATTTTCTCATTTATCAACCTATCCTTACTTAATGCAACTTCTTGACACTTCTTAGTTTCTTCTAAAATGCTAACATGATATTCCATTCTCAAGAATACTAACTTTTCATCCTTTCGCTTATCTTTTCAGCTCAGGGAATTCGCTACTACACTTGCTTTTCCTGGGTGGTATCTAATCTTAAAATCACAGTTGCTTAGTAATTCAATCCACCTACGCTGTCTCATGTTTAGTAACTTTTGGTCAAATACATGCTATAAACTCTTATGATCCGCATATACTACAAACTTTGTACCATACTGTAAACGCTAGAGCGGATGGATCGTGATCAGTTCGACATCATTGTGTAAGCTAAAGCATGAACAATTCGTGTAAATAAAAATCAATCTCTCATTCAGTAAACTGGTACGAATTACAAAGAGACTCAGAGTTGTTTCACACTACAAAACACACACATAAGCAAAACTCGTTACATATTTACAACCTATCAACCTATTTAAAGATATACGACTGTCCGAACCGTACGGCTGGTCCGAACCCTAGGTTCGGCCGGGGTTCGGCCTTCAGGTCTTTGTTGAAATCTTGAACTTTACAAAAGCTTTGTCTGATCCAGCATGTTGCCACATTCAGGTACTAACAAACTCCCCCTTGGCAAATGCTGGACCGTTCTTCATCATTCTTGATTAGCCTCCATCCCAGTCCATGTCAGTTGGTGATTGTTCCCGGCATATATATTGAACGCGAAGCATATCCGAGTCACCCTCTGAAATTGCAACGCTTGTTCCATGAAATCAGGATAGAACAAGATCTGATTATGATATAGCACATCAATATCAGCCTTGGATAGGTTTATCAGCCACATTGGATCATAGATCCTCACAACTCTGTTCTCATCTTTGAGCACAATAACAGCTTCTCTAGTCTTCTCATTATTGTACCACCACTTCAGGTCTTTGATGAAATCTAATTCCAGTTTCATTAAAGGAATCTTCTTCATAACCTTTGGCTTTTTCTTAAAGATAAACACAATTAGATTCTTTCCCGTTCTCTCGTAAATCTTAGTTGTATGCTCACGCCTCTTGGGTTTCTAAGGTATCAAATATTGAAAACCTTCAACACATTCTTTCTCAATCTGCTTCTTAAAGAAGAATCCTCTCCAATCATTGCCATAATTGCAAACTGGTTTCCGAGTCAGTTCCCGAATATTCCAGACTGGTAAAGACTCAAAATCTCTTGACCTCTTGAAATATTAAATATCATGTTGACGTTTGATTGCATAACACCTCAAACTCTCAGCTTACATCCAGCTTATAATTTCCCCTGAAGCTTGACCCTTGAATCTGACGTGCCTTTTCTATTCGATCGGTTTAGGAGGTGGAACATAGTTGGCATGAAACTCTTTCAAGTAATCATTGTACGCCTGACGTTGTCTTTGTTCCTTTGCCTCCTTGGCAACTGGGTCTTCAGGTATTTCAGCTTCTTTCTTCTTTAACCTCTCTTCAGCTTCATCACCTTTTTCTTTTGAAAAGAATTCAAAAACATCACCAACTTGGTCGCTGTTGTTGAAATTTGAGTACATACTAGGATACTCTTCCTCAGTAATGTCTTCAACCTCAACTTCTTCATCAAACATATCTTCCTCCAACTGTGGCTCTGATGATTCAAATTTCTCAGGTGCTTTTCAGAAGCACTCTTCAACTCCTCTTCGTTTAAATCAAACGTTGCTTGAAGCTGTTCGGCTGTAAGTTCACCAACAAGTTCACCTTCTTCTAGTGTTTGCAACATTTGTTTGAACTCATTCAAACTCATTGCAACTTGATTCGAAATGATTGAGGTAATTGGCATGGTTTCTCTTGAATCTGTCTCCCCCTGGGATGTAGATATCCCAGCACCCGAACCAGTGGTTCCAGTCGGGCCTGATTCTCCACCAACATTCCCTTGAGGATCATCTTGATCAGGATCATCATTCAAAAACTGCATATAATCCTCTTGACAACCATCACCAGACCTAATCTCCCCCTGATCTTTAAATTTCTTCATCAAGATTTTTATTTGCTTACTCATCTCGAGAAGCAGAGCACTCTAGGTCTGACTAGCCATATTCAAACGTATAATCTCTAGATCTTTAGCCGAGTCCCGACTTTGCAATTGCAGATAATCTCTTTGCAAGGAAGTAATCATCTGACCTTGAGATTCATTTTGAGCTCTCAATTCATCATTACTCGACTAAACTCAGTAATCACCTTCGATTGCTCTTCAGTCTTAGCTTTCAAACTATCAATTTGTGATTGTTGATCAGTTAAAGCACTCTGAAGGATAATGGCCTGAGAAATGACACAAAACCTTGATCTAGATTCAAATTGACTTCTAGTGTTGATTGAGTTGAAGCTGTGGCTGCTGTAGCTGTTGAGAACACATTAGTTGTGGGTGTTGAAATCCATAGGCTGATTCACATACTGAGCACTAGCACTTGCTGAAGGTGTTGTGATAAAAATTGTAGAATGTGTTGCATTCATCAAGTCTCTCAGAAAATCAGTCTTAGCTTTCAAACTATCAATTTGTGATTGTTGATCAGTTAAAGCACTCTGAAGGATAATGGCCTGAGAAATGACACAAAACCTTGATCTAGATTCAAATTGACTTCTGGTGTTGATTGAGTTGAAGCTGTGGTTGCTGTAGCTGTTGAGAACACAGGAGTTGTGGGTGTTGAAATCCATAGGCTGATTCACATACTGAGCACCAGCACTTGCTGAAGGTGTTGTGATAAAAATTCTAGAAAGTGTTGCATTCATCAAGTCTCTCAGAAAATCTGACTAACTAACTCCTTCAAAACATCATCAGGTGCTGTAGAAACAGAAGTTGTGGTAGTTGTAGTCACTTCCGGCAAAGACATAGTTGGACTTGTGTTGATACATGGTCCTTGATCGTCATGTGAAGTATCGAATACAAGACGGATCACACAAGATTGCTGAGGTCCGAACTCCCAGCGAACCTGGAGTTCGGACAGCTCCGAGCTTGTGGCCGAACCTGAGGTTCGGCCAGTCAGGTTTCAGCCTTATAAATAGGTCGTCTTGTATTGTAGAGACAACGGGTTTATGCTTCCGTGTTATACATTTACTCTGTGTACTCTGTGGTCTCTGTGGTTAATACAAAGCTCATTTGTATTTACTCTTTGTGTTTCATCTCGTTTATATTGATTTCATTACGACTAAGTAGAAGATCCATACGCTCACGAACTTTCAAGTGGTATCAGAGCATTAGGTTTGCTCTACTAGTCGGAGATCAGTGTTTCTCGGAGTTTTGAGTTCAAATTCACGTTTTTGCGAAAATGTCAATCATTTTTTAGTTCGTTTGATCGTCTCGAGTGTGCTTTTCATTCAAAATTCATTCCTGAGTTGTTTCTATATTGTTTGCTTGAATTCCTGTGGAAAATTCCAGTAAAAAACGTTGAAAATCGAGAAAATGGCGTTGAGTGAATTATGCCCCGTTTGAGGTTCGGACAAGCTCGGAGTAACCACTCCGAACTTAAGGATCGGACAGAGTTCGGTCTCTTTATTGATTCGGTGAGAGTTCGGTGAGGGATCGGTCAGTGTTCGGACTAAGTTCGGTGAGAGTTCGGAGTTGTTTGATTCTCGTTCGTCCGAAGGTCAGGTTCTGAGAGAGTTCAGCGTTGTTCAGTTTCGGACTAAGTTCGGAGGCAGCTTGGAGGAAGTTCGGACGAGGTTCGGAGTGAACAGTAACCAGTTTTTCGAAAATGTCCGATTTTCAAGCGTTCACGGCTATTCAATATTCAGTACAGGCAACGATGCAAACAATGTTTAACTATGATAATGAAATTGGAACAAGTCAGAAAGTTCCCAAATTACTTAAGTTGGAAGATTATCATAGTTGGGTGACAAGATTTGAAGCGTTTGTTTCCGCAAATGATATTGATATGTGGTTATCATATTCTGAACCATATACATATCCTCTAGGTGAGAACGGGGAACCAATTCTTCAAAGGAAGCTTTCCGGTGAACAAAAGAAAGCATATCAAGCTGAGAAAAAGGCTTATGGCACTATAACAATGGCATTGCCTACTGATTTACTTCATCAATTTTCAAGCAATTATACCTCAAAGAGTTTGTGGGATGCTCTAGAAAAGAGATGTGAAGGAAATGACCAGTACAAGAAAAGTCGACAAAAAGTGTTGAAGAAGGAATTTGATAGCTTCAAGCATTATCAAAATGAATCGACTCCAAATCTAATTGCAAGATTTGCACATTTAATGTGTGAAATGAAGTTGGTGAATCTTACAAAAGATGGAGCATATAGAAAAGAAAAGATTATGGAAGCTCTACCAGAGAAGTGGGAAAATTATGTGATGATGATTACTAATGATAAGGATTATCCAAGGTTGTCGTTTAATGATCTGATTCAACGAATCCAAGCTAGGGATATGGAGTTAAAAGTGAACAAGTCACTTCCTGAGCAAATTCAGAATCCTGCAGTATATTATGGCAACAATGATTCAACTTTGAATGCTGGAAAGTCTAATATTCTTAGTTCTGCACCCCCTACAGCATTTCTGGCAGGTAAATCTGACACTCCAAGTTATTCATCAGTTGGTTGTAATGTGTCAATTCCTAGTTCTTCGACTCAAAGTGCATTGTCTATTCAAACTGTTGATGATTATAATGCGTTGATGTCTGCATTGGTATTTTCATACTTTGGTGTTATCACTGGTTTTGTGAGTAATGCTGAGTTAGTAAATGAAGATTACGATCAGATTGATTATGATCATTTAGAGGAAATGGATCTGAATTGGCAATATGCTATGTTGGTTCGTAGAGTGAAGAAGTTTTTCAATAGAACTGGTAAGAAGAGACTAAATCAGGAAGGAAAGATTGGATTGGACAAATCTAAAGTGAAATGTTATAAGTGTTCAGTTTATGGTCACTTTGCTCGAGAATGTCCAACTTATGCAGAAAGTAAATTGAAGTCTGGTCAACATGCCAATTTAGTTTTTCATCCTTCAGTTAAAGCTGCAAAGGTGGATCAGAAAGCTGCTACTCTTGCTCATGATTGGACTAATACATTTATGCATCCAGATGGATTTGCCTGGAATGCAGATTCAGTTATTAAAAAGAATCATACTCCAATCTCAATTGCTTTAACCGCTCAACATGCTGATGATGAAAGTTTTTTAACAGAATCTGATACATCTTCAAGTATATTTTTGGTTCAAGAAGAATTACCTAAGTCTTCTGAGAATTCAAAAGATGATGAATTTAAATGCTATAAATGTGAGAAGTTGCTCAAGAAAATTGCAAGTTTTGAACAAGATTGTCAATTATCAACTGAAGAAATTATGGTTCTCAAGAAAGAGGTGGAAGATTTTCAAAATAAATATTATGAGTTGGTTCATATTCATGAAGATGTTTTAAAGGAAAAGGCTCAATTGGCTGAAGAGTGTGAGAAAGCTAAAGCTGAAGCATTAGATGTAGCTCAAGATTTTGAGAATCTGTTTGAGAAGAGTTATCCGGTTCAGCAAAAATATGAAGAGGCTACTGCTCTTATAGAAAAAACTGCTGTTACCGTTGAGAAGCTTCAAAACAAGATCTCTATGCTGCAAGATGAAAATGTTCTTTACAGAGACAAGAATGAAGTGTTAACAAAAGATGTTGAGATCTACAAGCAAAAGAGAGAAAATTTGCTTGAAGAATTATATGCTAAATGTGAGATCCGGAAGTTACAAACTTACGAATATGATGATCTCAATGCAAAATTTATCAAGTCACAACAAGAGGTGTTTGAAGGTCAACAGAAGATTAATGATTTAAAATTGGAGATTTTGGAGTTGAAAAGGCAAGTGAAGAACTGCAATTTGTCACCGACATTGCTTAACTTCTTATACAAGCAGGATCAGAGTTCCGAAAAGTCTACGGAAGGAAATGTTCACTCGGTACCTCAACCAGTGGATTTAATTGAAGTTACTGCTGCTCAGATTGATCCAAGGGATGACTTGCATGACTATTCCAAATTTGTCACTCCACCCAAGAAGAACAAGTCTAAATCTAAGAAGAAGGAGACGTCATTGGGTGAAGCTCCAAAATTTGTTTCAACGTCTGTTTTGTTAGAAAATGAAAAGGTTTTTGATAAGGTTGCTTCACGTTCTTCATCTGCAACCGAAGAAGAAAAAGTTTTGATTGAAAAGAACAAGCTGAAGGATATTAAAGCCAAATTTACTAGTGAAGCTAAGTCAAGAATTGCTTCCGGTTCTTCGTCAAATTCTTCAAAGTCTCAAGGATCTAAACACAAAGGTTTAGGTTACAAAGTGTTGGAGGAACCAGTTCAAGAAAAGACATCGATGAAGGCTGAGAAGGTTCCTAAAGCAAAAGTTACAAAGAAATCACCATCTCAGAAAGAATTTTCTTATTATTCTGGAGGATCTTCATCTTCAAGGAGTCCATCTCCTAGGTATGATTCTTCTGATGGTTTCTTTGATAATTTTCATTCTGAACATTCATCTGATTCTCAAAAATCAAAATCATTTTCAAACAATTTTATAGAAAGACTTTGTTATGTATGTCGTCAACCAGGAAATCTAGCTGCTGATTGTCCGACGACTGCATATATCCACAAAACTGCAAAATATGTGGATAACAAAGGTCAAATTTTTTATGAACCATGGTCCCGAAAGCTTAAGTCAACTCGTAAATCGTCTTGGTCTAAATCAAGTTCGTCGGTTGAATCTGATTCAGGTTCCGATCAAAATTTAAAACTTTTACACATTTGGAAACCAAAAGTTGTTTCCAAGGCCCATAAGGACTTTGTGGAAGACACCGGGCGACCCGACGCTGTTGAATCGGGTCGATCCCAATGCCACTAATGTTTTATTTGGTGTCAAGCAGGTGTTTCAGGAACACCTTTCGGTGATTGGAAAATTGCTGATTGTGGAATATCTGTTCTAATTTAATGGAATTTCACAATCAATTTTGTTTTTCAGAATGCTAAACTACGAGCATTCGTGTTGGTTGATCAATTTTTCTTGTTTTTCACTTCGTCACTCATTCTGAGGGGAAGTTTGTTTTTGCAAAATTACAAAAATAGTGTTTTGTTTTTCAAATCGTAAAAATGAAAATCTATAAATAGAGTTGTCAGTTTTAGGTGGAGAAATTTGGAAACGACAAAAACATTGAAAAATGCAAAAAGCCAAAAACATTGAAAAATGAGAAATTGTATCCGACATGATTGGGAAATGATGGTACATTGGTTGACAGTGTCTGACTCATGGATAAAGTAAATGAAAAGGCCATAAGACCATTTGATCGATGTGCAAGGTAGGCTCAGCAAATCAGAAAATATACAAATGTGATATACACTAAATCTGACGCTTGACCTAGTGGACAACATCTTGATGCATATCTCATGATATATCAAGAAAACGATATGTGAAAAATAAAATGAGAAGTCACTGTGTATACATGTGTTCATTTTGCAAAGATTTAAACTTGTTTGATTTTATTTATTTTGTCAAACGATCGGACTTTCTCTGCGTGTCGAAAGACCGACCTGATCGTTGTTCGTTTGACATTCTGCTTTATTTTCTTTGGTGTTTCGTATGACTCATCGGAATTTCTCTGCGTGTACGGGAGTACCGATCTGATTGTTGTTGAGTTATACAACTTCAACTTGTTTTATTTTCTTATTTTGTTAAATCCGAGGCCTTATCTGCGTATCGAAAGATCGACCTTAAGGTAGACGATTTAACGTTCTTATTTCTTTTTGCATAGAACACAGTTGACTATATCATGATTACAATCATTATGTGATAAAATCACAAATGAGATCACAAAATGTGATAAGCAAAGCATATCTGAGTATGTCTGATAGTGTGGGGTACACTGGTCAATGCAAATTTAATCAATACCTTAACATATCCAAATGTTATGAGTATGATTGTGCCAGAGTTTAAAGTTGGACAAATTATATCTGCAATCGGCATGGCTTATGTGCTTCAATAATTGAAATTGAAATGTAGCTCAGCATGTTATGGCCAATATGATCCCAAGTTGTGATCTTTCTCACAAAAGACAAAAATAGTGTCTAATTCTGTAATGCATTTATGTTACTTATCAGAAAAATACCAAAAAGATTTTGGGTGTGTTTTGATATAAACTTTCTAAAAGTCAAAAAGATTTTGTTTCTTATTTGTTTTCGATTGATCAACACGAATTACAAAATCATGTTTTCCAAATCAATATA